>JBBPLV010000253.1:0-25405 GCA_038089975.1 Boletellus ananiceps | reverse complement strand
TGGCTTTCTTTACGTTTCCGTTCGTCGCGTTAAGCATCGACTGTAGATTGGCCTCGTTGGGGTTTTTCCGTAGGTCGCCTGCCGGCAGTGTTGCAGGCACTCACATGCATCGACAGATATTCTGCCATCGACATGAGCACGTTTGAGGCTCTCAAGCTGACATATCTACGTTCTACTGGGATGGACGAGCCCGGGATGCTTGCTCTGCTCGCCTTTGGGAGTGTTTCGGGGAGCGTTGGCGCGATTAGCGTTTACCCCCTGAACCTGGTGCGCACGCGGTTGCAAGCATCGGGATCTTCGGGACATCCACAGCGCTATACGGGCATCTGGGACGTGGTGCACAAGACATACCAGCGAGACGGATGGAGAGGATTTTATCGCGGATTGTTTCCGACGTTGGCCAAGGTTCCTGTTGCTTGACTACCTGGTCGCACGGGGCTGACTCGCTCTGATTGACAGGTCGTGCCATCGGTGTCGATCTCTTACCTGGTTTACGAGCACAGTAAGCGGAGGCAAGTGTCGTCGAACTGTGCCTATCGAAATGCTGATACGTGTTGGGTTACAGGCTTGGCGTGTAGATGCTAGGCCAGTAGCACGTTCCCAGATCGTGATATAAGTATATACGTGTGAATAGATTTCTCCCGATTTATTTGCCACACATATCCTGTCACATTTGTGCCTTGCACAGTACATCATGCACTTTAGGATGGTGCGTGTTCCAAACGCCGTCGTGTGCTGCCGCCGAGTCTATGCTCGGAGCCGGGGGAAGAGGGCTAGCGCATTGTCACGCAGAATGGCATCGAGCCTGTGCGGCTGAGAGGCATAGTGGTCAAGGAGGTGTCTGGTGTACCAACTCGAAGTGACGGTGCTGACGGCTAGACACGCAAGGTTTAATGACGACGGGGACGGGAAGAGGGAACGCTATACCAGGGTAGTCGCTTCCAAAGAGAATGTGATCGGACGGGACAAAGGTGTCTATCACGGCAAGGGTGGACGGGTGGGAACTGAGGGCTGTTTCATAGTAGAATGACGTGAAATCATGGAGGATCTCGTCGGGAGAGAGGGGGCAGCCCATGTGGTGCGACAGGGCAGCGACGCGAGGGGCGAGGAAGGGGGTGCTGCCCCCTAGATGGGCGAGGATGACCTTGACGTTGTGGAAGCGACGTTTCTTGCCTGTGACGACGAGATGCGCGGCGGCCTTGTAGGTTTCGTTCGGGACCTACGTGTAGGCAAGGTTAGGTTTCCGGGATCGATCGGGAAGGGGGGACTCACCTCGGAGATGGGAAGGCCCAGGAAGGGGTGGGGATAGGGCGTCGACGAGGGTGTCTGTGCGCCGTGGAGAAAGACGACGGCGTGTCGCTTGTCGAGCTCGTCCCAGATGGGGTCGAAGAGATCGTCTGCGATGTACTCTGCAGGGTGGGTGAGTGCGGTGCGCAGTGTGGGCGACGATGCATACTGGCCGCATTCCCGGTGCCGTAGGAGGAGACGAGCGCGATGCCGTCAGCGTGGAGGCGGTCCATGGCAAACGCGATTTCGCCAAGCGCACCTGGCCAACGATTGTCATCGTCAGACTGGGCTGGGAGACTCATCTGTACCTTGGACGTCGCCGTCGCTCGGGGTGGGCAGCCCGGCGAGGAAAGCAAAGCGCGTGGGGTGGGCAGCGCAGACCTGTGACAGGAAGACGTTCAGGGCCCGTGCTTGAGAGCGGGACGGGGTGGTGAGGGGGGGCGGGGAGAGGACGGCGGCGTGGATGCCCATCGCGTCCATGGCGGACAGCGCCTGCGCCGGGCGCCACGGGAGGTGCTCTGGGGGGGTCGACCAGCCGACGAGCGCGTTCGACCTCTGCTTGAGCTCGGCGTCGAGCAGGACGTGGTGGTGGACGTCGAACATCTGCTTATTCGCGTGCAAACGGCGTACAGTGCTCGTCGTTGTACCGTACGAACCGGCCGCTCAGCCCGGACGGTGCCCGGAGCGACAGCCCGGCGATCACGTGCCCCACGTCCGCCGCCCGCACCAGCGTACCGTCCTGATACGCGTCCAGAAACACGCCGAGGTCGCGCGCGTCCATGTGCCCTCCGCCCGTCGCCCGGATCGTCGCCTGCATCTGTCGGCGCGGTCTCAGTCTGCCATCGCCGGTGTCCGGTCAACCCACCGCCGTGTCCACCTTGCCCGGCGCGATCGCCACCGACACGATTCCCGGCTCCTCCGCCGCCAGCGTCCTGTCCGTCAGTGCCGCGCAGTCCGGCCGCGTGACCAGTCCGGACCTACCTCGCCAGGCTGTTCATGGCCGCCTTACTCGCATTGTACGGCCCCCACCCCGCCGTCGCGCCCGTCGCCGCACCCGAGCTGACGAATACCACCCGCCCCGTGTCGGGGCTGCCGCGCAGCGCCGGGAGCGCAAGCTTGAGCGTGCTGACGAGCGAGAAGAAATTGACGTCAAAGTGGTCCTTCCACGCGTCGACCCGCACGGTGGGATCGCTAATCCGCGTCGGCGGCTCGAATGTGCCCGCATTCAGCACCAGCCCGTCGAGCACGGCGCCAAACGCGTCCTTGGCCCGGCGAAACGCTTCCGTCAGGGCAGACTCGTCCGTGCTGCAGGGCGCGGTCAGCGTGAGTGACGGAGAGACACGCACACGTACACGTCGCACGGGACGGCGAGGAGAGACGCTGGATGGGCATCGATGAGCTCGCACAGCTCGGCCGTCCTCGAGCGTGCGAGCGCGAGCACGTTGGCATTGTGCTCCTTGACGAGAGACTGGGCGACCACGAGTCCGATCCCTCTGGCTATCGGTTAGCACGCCCGCTCAAGAGTGGAAAGGCGAACTCGACCTGGATGCGCCCGTGACGACGACGACGGGCTTGCGCATGTCTGAGTCGGATCCTTTCGCCGTGTCCGTCCGCGACCCAAATTTGCACACCCGCGGCCGCAACCCAATTTCTGTCTCACCCGCGCTTGCACTCGCACCTCCACCTCCACCTTCCTCATGGCCCCCCTCCGTGCTGCCCTCTCCCGTCTCGCCCCCGCCCTCGCCCATGCGCGCCCCAGCACCTCAACACCCCTCCGCAGTGCTGCTCTCGCCCGCGCCTATGCAACCCAGTCCGAAAACTCGGTCTGCACGCCCCAACCCATCCTTTGCACACCTCACCTCTCCCACAGATGACCGTCCGAGACGCTCTCAACGTGGCCATGGAGGAAGAGATGTTGCGCGACGAGTCCGTCTTCGTCCTGGGCGAGGAGGTCGCTCGGTACA
Source organism: Boletellus ananiceps (assembly GCA_038089975.1). Lineage (NCBI taxonomy): Eukaryota > Fungi > Basidiomycota > Agaricomycetes > Boletales > Boletaceae > Boletellus > Boletellus ananiceps. The sequence goes on along the minus strand of JBBPLV010000253.1, from coordinate 22,154 downwards.
ACGGCGCATACAAGGTACCCTTCCTCCCTGCGCGCAACACGCACCCGCTCACCGCCCCGTTCCAGGTCACAAAGGGCCTTTTGGACAAGTTTGGCGAGAAGCGTGTCGTCGACACCCCCATCACTGAGATGGGCTTTGCTGGCCTCGCAGTCGGCGCCGCACTCGCCGGTCTCCGACCCATGTATGTCTTCCGCTCCTCATTCCCGACTCTTCCCTCACCATGCCTCCAGCTGCGAGTTCATGACGTTCAATTTTGCAATGCAAGCCATCGACCAGATCGTCAATTCTGCCGGCAAAACGTACTACATGTCTGGCGGAAACGTCCCATGTCCCGTTGTTTTCCGTGGCCCCAACGGTGCTGCCGCTGGTGTCGCCGCGCAACACTCTCAGGACTATGCCGCATGGTATGGCTCTATCCCCGGTCTCAAGGTCGTTAGTCCATGGAATTCAGAGGACTGCAAGGGCCTTCTCAAGGTACCCGTCATCTCCCTTCCCCAGTGCTCGCCCTTAATGTCATACAGGCTGCCATCCGGGATCCTAACCCGGTCGTCTTCCTCGAGAACGAGATGATGTATGGTGTCACCTTCCCCATGTCCCCCGACGCCATGTCCGACAACTTCCTCCTCCCCATTGGCAAAGCCAAGGTCGAACGCCAGGGCTCCGACGTCACCATTGTCGCACACAGCAAAATGGTCACCCACAGTCTAGAGGCCGCAGAAATCCTGGCCAAGGAGGGTATCGCAGCCGAGGTCATCAACCTTCGTAGCATCCGTCCTCTCGATATCGACACCATTAAAGCTTCCGTCAAAAAGACCAACCGGCAAGTCTCCTCAAATCAGAGTCTTGCTCTGCTGTAATTCTCATCACCTCTTAGGTTACTCATCGTCGAAGGTGGCTTCCCTGCCTTTGGTGTCGGAAGCGAAATTTGTGCTCAAATAGTCGAGAGCGAGGCCTTTGATTACCTCGACGCGCCCGTTGAGCGGATCACCGGTGCTGACGTTCCAACACCTGTGGGTTTTGTGTGCCTCTGTGGTTGCGCCTCGGCTAACGCCTTGCGTTTTTCCTAGTATGCCAAAATCCTCGAAGATCTCTCCTTCCCTGACACACCACTCATCGTCAAGGTCGCCAAGCGTGCACTTTACAGGACTAACTAGATATCTCGTAGTCCCCTCTGCTCGTCGTCGTTGTTCTGTCCCCGGGTTTTTGAGCATAGTACGTTGATGATGATAATAGATGTCGCCGGTTGCTGTGCAATATGCTACCAATACTTTTTAGAGGCAGAGGTGATCGCGCCGTCACTGGACGTATAAGTACATGATGACAATTGACAAGGATGTCGGTTCTGCATGAAAACTCTACCGTCTAGGACCCGCCCAACCGTATCCGAACAGCGTTCGCGTGAGCTTGCAGCCCTTCGCAATCCGCGAGCGTCGCGACGATCGGTCCCAGTTTTTGCAGTCCCTCTGCAGTAATCTCCTGAGAGGTAATATACTTCTGGAAAGATGTGGTGTTCACGCCACTGAACTGACGAGCATATCCGTTCGTAGGAAGTGTGTGATTTGTCCCAGAGGCATAGTCTCCGCAACTACAAAGCTCGTGAGTCCGCACATTTGGGCTGACGAAAAAATAAAAACAAAGCAACCTTTCGGGAGAATAAGGGCCGACGAACACACTTCCGGCATTCTTCACGTGCTCCACCCAGGTAGAGGCATTTTGCAGGTGCAAGATGAGGTGCTCGGGTGCGTACGCATTTGAAAATTGGAGCGCTTCTTCCCCTCCGGACGTCTTCACAATCAAACTCCGTGACACGCTCTCTCGCACAATGTCCACGCGTGGCAACGCACGCGCTTGCTTGTCAACCTCTTCTTCTACTTCCTTGAGCTTATCGTCCGAGAGGGAAGCGGACACCAGTACGACCTGCGAGTCGACACCATGTTCGGCTTGCGAGAGAAGGTCCGCAGCGACGAACGCAGGGTTGCATGTGTCGTCCGCAACGACCTGGAAGAAATACCGCGTTCGTTATTCGTACAAGAACAACGAACGCGGTGCGCGCGCACGGCGGGCGTGCACCGCGCTCACAGGGTAAGCGTCTCGGAAGACCACTCACCAGCACCTCCGATGGGCCAGCTGGCATATCGATGGACACCAGTGCTTCCGTGTCATTCTGAACGAGCATCTTTGCTGCCGTCACCCATTGATTCCCGGGGCCAAAAATCTTGTCGACCTTGGGACACGTTTCCGTACCATAAGCCAGAGCAGCTACCGCCTGAGCCCCACCAGCTCGGAGAATCGCATGCGCACCCACCAAGTGAGCAACGTAGAGCACCTCGGGCGACACGCTTCCATCGGCACGTGGAGGGGTTGCGAGCACGATCTGCTCACAGCCTGCTACTTGCGCCGGGACGCCAAGCATCAGAGCAGTCGAAGGCAGTACGGCAGTTCCCCCGGGCACATAGAGCCCGACGCGCGCTATCGGTCGTGCAAACCGTGAACACCTGACGCCTGGCATGGTTTCTACGACCAGCTGGCTGTCTTGGATCTGCGCGGCGTGGAACTTGCGCACGTTGGCATAAGCAACATCGATCGCATCTTTGACAGCTGGATCAAGCTCCTCGGTCGTGACCGGATAGAAAGGGGGAGCAAGGATCGGTGTCTCTAACCGTGCCTTGTCAAACTTGGCCGTCAGCTCAAGAAGAGCAGCATCGCCACGCTCGCGAACACTGTCGACAATCGGCTTGACCTTGGCAATCATCTCATCGGACTTCAACACGGGGCGCTTCAACAGCTGAGCGCGTTCGTCTGCACCAGTTGATGATAGATCCACGATGCGCATAGCGATGGGCGCACTCTGGTCGACGGTGGCTTGTAGCTTCAAACGATTCTTTACCGTGTCCTCGGATTTCTTGTCGTTTAACACGAACTGGGGTTTGGCATTCCCTGGCCGCCGAGTGACTTTGGCGGCCTTCCTGTCCAGGACGTCTTCAACGTCCCGAAGGGTTACTCCGGCTGCGACACATCGTGTCAGGGCGAAATAAAACAGGTCCGCAGCTTCAAAGGCTATCTCCTGTTTCGTCTCTGCACAGCAAAGCTCGTCCGCTTCTTCCTTGATCTTGGCTCGGAGGAGGTCGTGATCATCAAACAGCCTGCGTGTGTACGATCCTTCGGGGGCAGAGGCAAGACGCCCTACAAGGGTGCTCTCGAGCGCAGCAAGTCCGTCAATGCTACCAAAACAGGATGGCTGCGGGAGATGACAAAATCCAGAACCGTGCTGGATGACCAAAAATTCGAGCGCGTCCGAGTCGCAGTCTATGCGGATGCGCACGACTTCTTGCGTCGCTCCTGACGTCTTTCCTTTCTCCCATAGACCGTGCTTGCGCGACTGGTATACGCCCTTGCCGGTCAGGATGGATTGGGCGACAGACTCGCGGGAAGAATACACGAGACCAAGAGATCTGCCCCCCTGAGCGGATGACGAGATGATTGTCGGGATAAGGCCGTCAGATCTGTCGGATACCACCGGGGCGAGGAAGGCATCTGCGATTGCGATGGATGTCTCCAATTCGGACAAGGGAATGACAAGCGACGCGCCAACTGAACTGAGCTTTCTTATGGTCAGAGGGATAGGTTTGTCGCTCGACAAAACGTGGATGGACAGGCCTGCAAAAAAGGAGGAGATAGAGCGGATAAGCTCGATATCAGTGGCGATCGTCTTGAGAAGTACGCCAGAGATGGCACTGCGAAGGGAGTCTGGTACGGCGCTAGCGTTGGCGACGTCGAGCAAAAGGACCAAGCGGGATGCGGGAACGAGGCCGACTAGTTTTTTCGCGAGGGAAAGGGGCACGATGGCCTTTTCTGCGCCATTATCCAGATCGGCGGTGATCTGGTCAGCGTCTGCAGAGACATCATCGACCAGCAGATGGCTTGTGGAGCGCAGTGAGATAGCGTGAGTTGGTCTGAAGATGAGCGAGGAGACACGAGATACGGCGAGCAAGCGGTCCTCCTGCACGTCGTCGGTGTCGACGAGAACAAGGAACGGGGGAGACATGGTGCTTAGTCAGGTCTGGAACTATCACGACCCGGATGGAGTACCATCCCAGATATCCGCAGCCATTCTCTCTCGCCCAGGCAATCGCCCTCGATCCCGCAGTAGCTTGGGACGGTCTGGTTCTCGTCGTCGTCCGCAGCTGACCGTTGTTCACGATTCCAACAGAGATCGCTCGCTTGAACAATTCCTTGATCCACCTGAAGCGGACTCAAGACGAGTTGGAGGAATACTTGCGAGGACTGGCTCCAGAAGAAGATCCTGAAGTTAGCCAAGCTGTGAAGGAAAACGAGATCGCAATGCACGTATTCCGCGTGCCCGCTCTTTTTTGCGCAGCTGAGGATACCCAGAGCGTCACAAGACGAGCGCATCTTCATGCTCAAGTTGGCATTGGCCCATCACGGCCATGCTGTCGCGTCAGGACAGACATCTGGTTCCCTCGCGTCTGCCCCTTTGCAAGGCGGCACTGCCAGGCGTCCACAAAACACCATCAGCTCTGGCTCAAATGGCTTGGACGACACTCCCTCCGCCAGGCGCACGCCAGCAGAGAATCCAGGGACCCGACGAGTCCAACAGGAACAAGGCGGTGTGTACTTGTAGGCAATGACATACATACATGTGGTGGATTCACCGTATCGATAACATGCAAAGTTCACAAACGAGATCATTAGCCACGAGCAAACAGCCCAACAGACAGCGCTCAGGAAAAGTACATGAGAGGGGCCATGTTCGCATGCAAAGGCCTGAAGCCCCGTCGGAATGCCTCGAGTGTGCCTTCTGCTTGCGACGTGTCAGCTTGCGTAGCCGACTCGGAGAAATCCACAGCCCCTTGAGGATCATAATGATTCTTTGCGCGGCTACACACGATATCCGCATCTGAACAAAACTGAGTGCGACACCCTAGCTGGAAGCCGGGAAAAGGGAGCGCACAATACACCGGCGCCGGAATTGACACAGAGCGCGTAGAACGAGCATATACGTGGCAGAGGGCGAACGCCAAAGATTGCAGACTATCCGGACTGCAAAAACACTGTTGAACGCAATACGCAACAAAGTCAAACTTTCTCACTTGAATTTATTGTCGTCATACAGCACATTATAGTGCGCAGGGCGACTGGTACCAAGTAATCCTCCATGGCTCAGTAGGTACCAGTCGAATTCTGTTGGGTGAGCAACAACCTGGTCGACAACTGTGCCTGCAAGACAGTTGCCACTCTTGTCAGCTTCCCCCTTGGGGAAGAAACGAACATGGTGTCGTTTCGCAACGATGACGACGGTGATTTTGGGGGTTATCTTCAGTTCTTTGCAAGCATCTGAGAAAGTCGGTAAAATGAAATTTTCAAAACGCTGAGGTTGGTACACACCCTTCAATGCATCGAGTTCTAGATAGCAAAAAAAAAATATGGATGCAGGAAAGATAAACGAGAAAACCCACCTTGCTCCAAGACCTTTTTGAATTGACCCTCCGAAACACCATCTAACTGTCAAGGTTAGGCATGTACCAAGACTCTTGAGGGAGCGAACCTCTGAAGAAGATCAGGCGGGTAGGAGGAATATCGCTCGTCTTCTTCTCGACCGTCTGCCTATATTTCATGTACATGTTCAGAATATGCTAAAACTTGCGACTTCAGTTACCGGCAGTGACGAGTCACGATATCAAATAACCTTTGCCATATCTTTCAGGTCTTGAATTATCTCCACCCGGGAATCCTGTACACGACTGGTTGCAACATACTTTGCCGAATTGGAATCAACGCTTCCGACGAGGGCTGTGAAGGAAGGACGACCGCCTGAACCAGGTGCGGGATGGATAACATCGGCACCTGATCCACCAATGGTGTGAGCTCCCCATTGACAGAGAAATATACCCAAGTAACGTTACCCATGATGATGGTTGGGTTGCGAGGGTCTGTGAGCACAGTGGCAGACTGAGGATCGGGGATCGTGTTGATTCCTCCGAGTTTGACATTCATCCTTGGCGATATAAGGTTCGTTGGCCGTCGTACGGTGCAAATGCACTCACTTCAAGCAAACATTGGCGTAGTATTGTGCTTTCGCACGGAAACATTTGGAGCTCTTCAAGCATTGGGTCGCCACCCCGACCTTCAAATAATTCAATTTATAGACTTGAAGGGGGTGACACAACGCACTGTAACGTCACCAAAGCTGCATGTGATCCTCCATCAACAATAGTGAGAAGATACAGCGTTCTCAACGTACTGTTTGACTGCAGTGTAAATGTCGTTACCGTTGTCGGGAAGTACGACGACAATGAGTGTCGGACGTTGCTTAGTCTTTTGGAAGCACTCATTTCCAGCTGCGCGCAGTTGCTACGGAGTTTCGTAGGCCATCACCCCAAGTGCAAGGTATGGAAGGATTCACCTCAGCAATACGGCCCTGGCCATTCTGCCAGGTAAGAAGCGGACTGTTGTCATTGACCGTGATCCCTGATGACGCGATTACGATGTAGTGGTGACCAGGCAAGCAGACCAAGACACTCACCAACATTACCGCAGTTCTGGATTAAGCCATTTATCATGTCATGTGCTGCCTGCTGATTAAATCGCTGTTGACGTTCGTAAATGACGACCATCCAACGATCGATGGTAGCCGGCCGGAAGAAACGTTTATCAATCCTGTTCAAAGGTCAACTATCAGACTCTGGGGAAAACGTCAATTCAACCCACATATTCCACGCGCCATTGGCGGGTGCCTGCGGTGCAACATGAGAGGCGTACAATATCAGCATGAGACATAGAAACCTACAACAACCGGCTGCGGGCTACCCTGACCATACCTGAGCCTCGGGGGTGCTAAGACACGTGCAGCGACATTGAGCGGACCAGCTGCTTCATCAACAGCCATCCCAAACTGGCGAACATATTCAGACTGGCCATATGAAAGAACCTAGACAGCATTCAATGAAATAAAATGATAGTTCGAAAGAGCCGAGATACCGAAAGTCCGTTGACTATGCTGCGGAGACGATCCGGCGGCCTCTTTGTCGCAAATTCGAGAACGTCTTTCGTCTTCTCAGGAGGTACTTGCTTGCGCATAATCTGTCCAGGCGGGACTGTACAGAGCTCGAGTGGTAGCAATGCGCCAGATCCAACCTATGCCTCGTCAGTAGCAGAAGAAAAATCAGTGGGGAAACGCAAACCTCGATACAGATGTTTTCAGGGTACCGCAAGGGGCGGTTCAATATTGACTGGAAGTATTGAGCCACTGTCATGGTTGTACCATCCCGCATGGTAAAGCTCAGGTCCGAAGCCCCCGCGCTGCTGAGTTTCTTGACTACCCGGGGGGTTTTGCGGACATGTTCTCCAGAGTGAGTCGTCATAATCCGAATTCCGGAGATGAAACGCTGGAGTCGGATACGTTCGCGTTCGGGCATACCACGGCGCGGGCTCAAGATATTGTGCTGGCCAGGTCTGCCAAGAAAATCCAAGCAAACATCCAACAATAGGCCGGGCTTATACATGGTCCCGGTTGAGATGTCAACGTTGATCAGCAATCGCCCAATTGCAGGTCTGACGGACTGAAAGTATCCTCGCCAAAGCACTAAACCACTACCAATGTCCTTGGTCTCCCGATCGGTGAAAAAGGACCGCACGTTGAAAGGGTATTTCATAGTCGGTTCCATACGGACGACCACGTTCAGTGCCTGGGAACGCGGGATTTACGATGATGCATATCCCTTATGTAGATGCACTCACAGTCAAGGCCGTCAAGACAGTGTTATCATGGGACTGCTGCCCCTGCACGAAACGTCGCAAGACCCTAGCAAATAGTCGAAAGCAATCAATATGACGTTTGGACGAGAAAGTCGACCGATTACTCTGGATTGATTGTAGCAACCTTTGTGAGTCTGACTTTATATACACGTGGTCCGCGACCACCGGTGTTCTCTCCCGGGCTACCGCGAGTGGTTTCATTGGATAGGCTAACGTTAAACTTAGGTTGCGATATGGATTCGGCATCTCATAGCAGAAGCAACACAAATTACGTACTTCTTGGCTTCCGTTGGGCCCAAGTGGTAGCTCTCTCGGGGAAAACATGTTTTTGCGGCCATCATATACGGCGGGAGGAGTGAAGACGTCGGGGGCATCGATCTTTTGTAGATGCTCGATTAACTCCATATTGAGCCTTGCCGGCAAGGTTTTCTCAGAAGGCGAGATAACTAGGCAGACATCGTCGACGATCAACGAGGGGCAGATTCAAGTATGTGGATACCGAGCTCACCGACTGATATCGGCCGCCGCCAGCGAGTAGTATACCACCGATCAGGATAATCAACCGGACTGCGGAAGAACGCAGGGCGCACCGTCATAGTGATAAATGTTGCTCTCGGGCGAAGTGATGGCGAAAAGGTTGGCCGAGACGGTGATTGCTCTACCGGCCGAGCCATAGCCTGGCCGCCGTACGCCGACAGCCTGGACATGATCGCCTGGGAGTGCGCCACTTGGGGGGGGTGCCGACGAGGCCGCCGCAGCTGCTTCGCCTGGTGCCCCCCCGCGCGGAGGACCACCGCGCGCTGCGCCACCGCGACCACGACCACGACCACGACCACCCCTAGCTCCAGGATCACCCCGCGGCGGCATGATTTCGGGGGCGAGGAAAAGAAAATCGATGGGAAGATGGACGGTGGGGTGAGAGAAAGGTAAGGAGCGACGCCGTGCTCTTATACGTCGCGATAGAAGGCAGAATGCCCTTTCGTCAGTTTGTGTGTGTTGTGCTGCCTCCCGGTGCGTTATCGATCAACGGCTGCCAACAGGCTCCGCAGTACTCATGTGTGCGTACTAGGGCATGTATGTACATCCAACCCAACCGCCCCATCACGCAGCCTTCAACCAGCCCATGATCGTCGCATGCGTAGGCCCTCCAGCAACAAACGGCTGGCCATGCCTGCCGTCTGGGTCGAAGCAGATCCCTTTCCGAACGCCGTGACTGCCAAGATAACGCCTGATGCGCTGCAGAAACATCAGGTCCATGCTCGCCTTCGTGACGATGGGACACCCACCACTGCATTCAGAACCGCATCGTTGCCCCCCAAAACGACCAGCGTCCTTTGAGGGTCGCGGGCATTCGGGATCTCTTCAAACCATAGAGAATTTGACGACCAATCGAAATGGCGTTGAATCGTGTTCGCAATCCCGAGCTCAGTTCCGACGAAGTATCTCATCAGCAACTCCATACCCTGGGAGGAGGGTTAGACCGTCGCTGGCGCATGCAAGTCGATGGTCGCACCGTATAACACCGCCTGTACACGAAATTGTAGCACATGTCTGTGGAAATTGGATTCCGTATCACCCCATGCTCATCACGTTTGATCGACTCACCGCCTTCCCAACAACAAAAGGTGACAGGGTCTACGAAACACGAACGCACAACCATTTCTGGGTGAGCCTTGAGGAACCATGCATGGAGAAATGATCCGCTGGTAGACACATCTAAATGGACGACCGAGTCCGACGGAGGGGAGTACTCACTTGGAATGGCTGAGCATAACAATGCCATGTGACGACGTACTTTGAGATGGGAGTGCACAGTCTGCCGGGGAGGACACCCAACCAAACTCTCGAAGAAGACCGGACAAACGAGAGGTCATCTGGCGTCTATTCATTGGTTCCAAAAACTTGGGATGGAAGATATCCTGACTAATGTTGGGTTGCATAGGTATCAGGATGGGCCGATCAGAAAGGTATCGGAAAAGATCGTAGATGAGCAATTTGTATTGCATCAAACCAATACCAAGTCCATGGAAGAGCACAACAGGTCGGTGTCCACGAACGGGATCCCAGGTTGCGGGTATACGAACGCAATACCTGCGCAGAAGGCCAGCGGTTAGACAAGGGCCCCAAGAAACGTGTGGCTCACTCCAGGCCATCGTAACAGCCGAATCGTACACTGTACGTCCGCTCCAGCCATCTTCTGAGCATCCAGTTGGTCGCAAACACCATTGCATACCAGAAGAAGGGTCTGGAGGTGACATTGAGCCTGTCGAGAGTCAGCAAGATGGGCGATACACCGAAACTAGGGCCATCAGGGACAGACATCCCCGCGCGTTGTTCAATCTGCCTTAGGGCGTCGTCGAGAACGGCCCGATGGTGATCTGGCAGCGGATGGGTGGTAGGGAGGGGGCTGTTGTAGAAGGCCCAGTAAAGGAATGCGTAAAAATCCTGTCTCCTGATAGATGACCAGGTGCTTCTTCGAAACCTCAAGGAACGACGGTCAGTCAGGAAACAGGGACTAGACTGGAGAGGATGAGTACCACGCTCTCATGTACTCGCGAAATTCTATAGCCCGTGGGTCGTCAGGTTGTAATCGAGCGAGTTGCTCGGCCGGACTGCCCGGCCGTCCGACATCAAGAGTCTCTTCGTCGACGGCAAGGTCGGCAAGACCTGTTTTCAAGACACGCTGAAAACTCGCCTGAAGTTCGGGCAGGTTTCGTTGGCCGCTCCGAGGAAGACCTGAAACCGACCGAACGAGGGTGTAATGGTAAACACTGAAGAAAACCTGCAAGGGGCTGGCTGAACGCCTCGAGGTCGAATGGACGGGCACGTACCTCGCACAGGGCGAGGACGAAGGAGAATCTAGCCGTCCAGCCGTAGCGCCGAAAGGAAAGGGTATATAGGGTATATATCACGAAGGACCAGGAGGCGGGTATGACGAGCCGGAGAGGGAGGACGAGGGAGAAAAGAACGAGGTGGTAGGACAGCGTCCGTGACGGGGGCGTCTCGGGCTGATCCTGATCGAGCGGCATGTTGGAAGACGGGACGGCACGTGCCCGCCCGTTCCGCATCTTCCCTTCCTCCCACCACAGGCCTGGACATGTTCCGCAACGCCCTCGCATCGGCGACACGTCCAGCCATCCAGCAGGCCGTATGTCTCTCCGCCTCGCACCAGCGTCCGCGTGCTGACACCCATCCAAGAGAGCTGCGACCACCCTCTCAGCCGGGTTTCCAAGGGTGACACAGCGCGTAAGTCGCACACTCGCTGTCCCCCCATGGCCTAATAACGTCTCCCAGTCCCCAACGAAATACGGCGGTGTCTACACCGTGAGCGCCCAGCCTCCTCCCCTTCGCTCGTCTTTCACTCCCCGCGTCAGGTCACCCTCATCCCCGGCGATGGCATCGGCGCCGAAATCACCGACTCTGTCAAGGAGATCTTCGATTACGTCAACGCGCCCATCGAATGGGAACAGTACAATGTCTCCGGCATGTCCTCCGCAGGTGAAGATCTCTTCAAACAGGCCATGGAGAGTCTCAAGCGCAACCGTGTCGGCCTAAAGGGTAAGCATATCCGTGTCCGCGCTTGCCTCTGCCAACATCCTTGATTGATCCCTCGATCAGGCATCCTATTCACACCCATCTCTCAGTCCGGCCATATTTCCTGGAACGTCGCCATGCGCCAACAACTCGACATATATGCCTCCGTTGTGCTCTGCAAGTCCTTGCCTGGGTTTCCTACCCGTCATTCCAACGTTGATTTTGCCATCATACGTGAAAACACCGAGGGTGAATACTCGGGGCTAGAGCACCAAAGTTATCCCGGCGTCGTCGAAAGTCTGAAAGTCATGACAAAGGCCAAGGCAGAGCGTATCTCTCGGTTCGCTTTTGACTTTGCCCTCAAGAATGATCGCAAGGTACGCGTTTATCATTTATTCCGTCACTTTTCCGACAACATTTCGCCATGATTCGCAGAAAGTCACTTGCATTCACAAAGCCAACATCATGAAGCTGGGCGATGGGCTTTTCTTGAACACATTCCGTAAAGTCGCAGAAGAATACAAGTCTGCTGGCATTGAGGCCAACGACATGATTATCGACAACACGTATGTCACATCGTGAACGCCACACCAAATTGATTCCGATTTATGTTCCCCCCCTAGTTCTATGCAGCTTGTCGCAAAGCCAAGTCAGTTTGACGTTATGGTGATGCCCAACTTGTACGGGGCCATCATCTCCAACATTGGTGCAGCGCTGGTCGGTGGACCAGGCATTGTCCCTGGCTGCAACGTCGGATCAGTATGCACGCGCGCTTCGCTATTCGGGCCCGTCGCTCAGTACGCTTCTAGGATTATGCTCTTTTCGAGCCTGGATGCAGACACGTAGCCTCCGACATCATGGGGACGAACCGTGCAAACCCAGCGGCCATGATCCTTAGTGCTACCATGATGCTTCGACATCTTGGGTAAGTATTATTCGCTCACCCTTTGACTGTCTGATAAACTGTGCCACAGCCTCGATTCCATTGCTAACAGCATTGCTGGTGCGACGTTCGATGTCATTAATGCAGGCGAGGTCCGCACTGCAGACATGAGCGGTGAGTGAATCGTGCCCTGGAGATCCTTGGATTCAACTCTTCTAGGTGCTGCAACGACGTCGGAGTTCACTGCGGCAGTCATCAAAAAACTATGATCGTCGAGTACCCAGAGATGGCTGCTGCTTCGGTTTGTTACATAGATGTAGATGTCAGGATATTGCTACAACCAGTACCTTCCTTCGATATCTATAAAATATTTTTGAATACGTCCCGTGCGATCTCGAACATCTTGTCAAGTCTTGTTCATTGAAGACGGCCTCATTCATCTGGAGAAAACAGGCGTGCTCTTTTCCGTGGCGATTCTCCCGCCTGCCCTGGAGCTGTTTCTTTGTCGTTGCAAGGGGAATCCGACGCGTTCGTCCTAGACGGATCTCCAGCTCCCTTCTTTCTCAGGGATAGTATGCGTTCACATCGCACTTCCCCTCTCTTTCCCCATTCGTCTACTATCGGTCTAAAGTCGGCATAAAGTGAGAACCCGATCTTGTTGAGCTCCTGGGATGGATAACTTTCTGCCAAGAGGCGCAGCGCGCCGGCTACGTACGGCGTCGTCTGCCGGAAGGCACGGGAAATGTAGGAGAACGCAGTGCCAGGGGACGCGGGCGAACCGCTGGCAAGCGCCCGCCATTTGGACAACTGGGTCCGATAGAGTGGTCTGTCCCGAGATCATGAGCTTGTGAAAGATGGCCTGAGCGCACGTACATTCTGTGCAGGGACGACGACTGTGAGAGGGGCAGAAGGCCCTGCATGCCAAGGAAGAGTATTTACAAACTCACCGTCTACCCATCAAATCCACGTATGGTTGTTGTGCGCCTGGTACGGGTTCGGCCTCCGTCCTCCTGTCTCGGTCTATGATCCCGAGAGAAAGGCCCTTGGCGATGGCGTTCATCTCTGTGTACACGGATCCTGCCGTGATGGAAGAAACGTCTGGTGATGATGGCAATCACCGCCAAGGTTAGCCAGCACCTACCGATACTCAGAGCTTCCTCCCTCTCGAAGTCAAGGCGCTCTGCAACGATCATTGCCCATACAGTCAAGAGCGGTGCACGGTTGACCACTGTGCTCTTCATCCTGAGGATCTGGTCGAATGCGTTAGTGTTCTGCACCGCTGGGGCAATGGCCAAGAAATGGGGACGCCAACCTCCTCATCCAAGACGTCATTGAAATCCATATTTCCACATACCTCCCCATCGTCAGGAGGCGCCTGGGGCAAGCACTCACTCGCGTCGTCATCGCGATAGCGTTTTTTCTTGGGCGTGGTCTACGCAAGTTAGGCAGGCTAAGGAGGGCATCAAAAGGGGTGACAAACCAATGTTTGCGCAGTGCTGGTGGGATTGTTGAATGACGGCCCCGCTGCGGGCTGCACAGAACTGTCACTTTCTAGATCAAGTTTTCGGGTAGGCCAAGTATATCTGGCCCTACGAACGGCAGCGAGGACGAGCCTGCGAAGGTCCTTGTCCTTGATGCCGAGCACCTGCAGCTTGGCGTCGTCAAGTTGCACAAGGAGAGCTGGGGTGTTGTACTCCTCGAACCTGGGGCAGGGTCAAACGTTGAGAGTTGGGAGAAGAACATGCATCGAGACAGGCGAGACAAACACTTTACTCGCTGTAGCCATTGCCTTGAGGACGGGGACATGGTTGTTAGTCAGGAACTTAAGAAAGTCGGGCAGGGCGAGCTTCTTGTCCATGGTGACTCACACGGTGGTGCAAAACATACAAGACTGGCGACATCCACGATAATTACAGTGTCGTTCATCCACAGAAATACCGTCACTGTACATGTGCAGTGGTATACTGCTGGTGTCGCTCTCTACTTTTCTCCCGTTTCTATTTCTCTACCAAACACCTCATCTCACTTGTCCAGACAGGTGGTCTCCACGATGATGCCCGTGACAAGATAAGGATCTGTTTCCAGACGGGATAAGTGACCAATCCATGTGCGACAGTGAACCGTCGGACATACCAATGTTGGAAGCGGGGCGACGATCTTCCAAATAGCCATAGCCCTTGTTAGCCACGTGCCTCGGAATACGGATGGATGCACCACGGTTGGCAACGCCGGAGCTAAAGGCACCAATGTGGCCAGTCTCGTGACGGCCAGTGAGACGCAGTTCGTTATTCTCTCCGTAGACAGCAATGTGTTCGTCGTGACGTCTCGAGAGCTTTTCAATTGCTGCGTTGATGTGCTTCAGTCCTCCCGGCTCGCGCATAGCGAGCGTGCTGTAGTTGGTGTGGCAACCAGCACCGTTCCAATCGCCCTCGAGGGGCTTGGGGTGGAAGGAGACCTTGACACCCCACTGCTCGGCGATGCGGACCAAAAGATAGCGCGCAAGCCAGAGATGATCGCCCATGGAGATGCCTTCGCAGGGGCCGACCTGGAACTCCCACTGAGCGGGCATGACCTCTGCGTTGATACCGCTGATGTTCACGCCGGCATACAGACAAGCACGGTAGTGGGCCTCGATGAGGTCACGAGCAAACACCTTTCCGGTGCCTACAAGAACGGTGAATGAAGATCAAGAGGATGCGAGAGACGAAATACCTGCACCACAGTAATACGGGCCCTGAGGACCTGGGAAGCCCCCCTTTGGCCAGCCGAAAGGCGTACTTCCGTCGGCATCAAAGAGGGTGTACTCTTGCTCGAGACCAAACCATGGGTGTTCGTCCTTTGCAAGTTCCATGACCTTGGCGGTGTGGTGGCGGTGGTTTGTCCTGTTAGGGGTTCCGTCGCTGTTGTAGGTCTCTGCGAGAACGAGGATATTGTCACCGCCACGGAAGGGGTCCTTGAAGATCGCAGCAGGGCGGAGGTAGACATCAGAGTCATTCCCGGGAGCTTGGTTGGTAGAGGAGCCATCAAAGTCCCAGATGCGGAGCTGCTGGATGTCGGTGGTCTTGGACGGAAGAGTCTAAAGAGACGTCAAAAGGGAGAACACGCACAAAGGAACAGAACAGACGGTAGTTTTAGAGCGGAGGCCGCCATCACCGTCGATCCAGACATCTGGAGAGGTTGAGCAAAGGGCGGACGGACAGAGGACGAACATACACTCGGCCTGGATCTTTTCGCCCTGTGGGAGGGCGAGGTAGGGGGCGAGGAGGTCGTTGCGGTAGGTGTACGGGGAGGACGACATCGGGGAGAGAGCACGAGAGACAGACGGCTCTGATGGCGCGGTTTATAGCGGGCGCAGTGAGCTGTATTGACATGTATTTGCACGGACTGCACAGCTCTGATTGGTCGATAACAGGCGGAAATCAGGGCGGATCAGCAGCCCTCTCAGCCGAGATCCGGATCAGCGTGGCATTACAAAAAGGGTCACCGGGTTCGCACTGCTCGCCGTCGCCGCCCACCGGCCCTGGTCGCAGCCACAGGGCGCTGCACCGCCTCGTCCCCAGACTCGCTCTCCCCTCCGCCTGCCTCGACCAGGTCCCCTCTGCGCACGAGCCCGCCCACCAGCGACACAAACCACGTCCGCGAAAGCGCGGGCGCGGTCGCCGTCGACGCATCAAGCAGGTGCATGTTCGGTCCATCGCACTGTCGGACACATTTCATCATGTTTCCCCACGTAGCATCGGCCGACCTACGATGTACACTTCGTTGTCATCAACAACAACGTCAATCATCTTGCCTGGCACCATATTGCCCTCTTCGTCGATCCGTGGCCCGCCGCCAAGATTGATCTTGACCTGTTATGACAGCAACGTTTGTTCTGATCCGGCACCCTTGAGAACAACCCTGGAGTACCTTGCGCTGCCCTTCCAGCGGCACCATCTTTGGTCCCCACGCCGCCAGTCTTGCCTCATGCGTCGTCCGGCGCACCCTTTCAAGATCCCGTGCGTGGTTCACCTTTTGCACGAGATACTGCAGCCCGCTCGTCAAAACCACCAAGAACGTCAACACCGTCTGCAATAGTGTCCCGCCAGCCATCATCACGACACAATCATCACACTCACCAAAAGCCCCGGTCGGAACCTCGAGTAGTAGTACCCAGTACCTCTCCACCTCGGTACCCCGTTCTTGTAGAAAAAGTCGTATCTGGTATCAGTATCAACCGTGTTGCCATGCTTTGCCGGCAACTACACGAACCGTTGGCGGCTTTCCGCATTTCTCAGTATGTTGGCAATGATGCCAAGCCTGGCAAATCGTTCTTGGATACCCTTGACACCTGGATTCTTGTCAGGACTAGGATAACATTAGCCGTTTCACGGAATCCGCCAGCAGACAGATCTGACTGGAGCTGCATGCTTTTTTTCCTGTACGCCTTGTTGATCTCCGCCAGAGTGGCCGTCGGGGAGACGTTGAGCCACGAGTAAAACGTCGTTCCCTTGCCTGCGTAATACCATACCGACATATCTAGCCTCGAATACGTGTCTGACGCCGTAAAGACAGACCTTCAGCTGCTTCTAGGGCACCAACGATATCAAAAATTTCATGGTCTTCCTGAGATAGATGTCCGAACATGCCTACGGATTCGCCACCCTACTCACTTTTGTCCACCTATCGTGTCGGACGAGTTTGGTCAGTCTGTCAAAAGTCAATTCGAAACGCGACTCACGCGAATGCCACTGTCACCAGTGCAGCCAGCAAGGAAACGAAGAGGAAAAACCTCATCACTCTATGAACCGGCAAGGATAGCTTTCAGCTCAAGTCTTGCAGAGCAGACAAGGAAACCAAACAGCAACAAGCTCCGAGCAACGCGAATGGTAGGTCACGTGGCTCACACAGGTGACAACGGCATGCCGACCGCTTCACAGTTCTGTTGGACCACCATGGCTCCCCGCAAGAGATGCCCTGTATGTGGGTCCCGGCAATGGCGGCGGAATGCTGCAGGGCTAGTCACATGCAGTGAGGGCCACGTTCTTCAGGTGAGCATCCTAGCGCGGCCGGATCGACCTGATATACCAATACACCTCTTCGTACCATATAATTCGTGTATGGCAGCATTACATCAACGAATCCGAAGAAGCGGGCGATGTGGGCGCCCATATGGTCAGGAAACGTACGCTCAAGTCTAATCGAAAGAAAAAGGAAAGGACAAGTAGAGTAGACCCGAAACGTAAGCGGTCCTTGAGCCCCACTATCGGCACTGATCACGGGGGTGAAGTCTATCATGGTGACAGAGCTCGATTTCATTATTACCAGTGCCTCCAACTCCTCTTTCGGAAACAAGTAGTGGCATTGATGGCACTCTGGAATCTCCCTCCCGAATTTGAGGTGTGTTGGTCCCCGGGGCCGGTCGATTTTGTCATAATATCCATCCTACCAGACAACTTGCAGGGATTTGTGGGCGCTCCATCTAAGTCTCGTTCCCAATCCACCCCCAGCAGAACCTTTTTATTACACACGAGAGCAAGAAGGGCATCAGCGCGAACCCCCTGAAGAGAGTCGGCCAGAATCCGAGGATGAAGAGGCCAGCTCTTTGGGGAACGTTGTTTCAGCGTCGGATGGAGACGTCTCCTCGAGCGAAGATGAATTGCTTATCCCTGAAATTGCAGTGCTCCTGGAAGAGAATTCTGAGGTCAGCTCATCAGGCGATGAGTCTTCCAGTGACGGGCCTCGGGCTAGGAACATGTATCCCAGAAGGCCCCTTGTGGGACGCGAAGATCGGCCTGAGAATACGATTGCCGTACTCGTTCTGGCGTGTTATACCATTCGACTGCCAGTCGTTTATATGGATTTCGTCAAGTAAGCTAGGTCAAAACCTGCCTATTCTTGCATGAGATGGTATGACGTACACCCAGTGTCATCGAATCACACTCGCTTCCGTATCTCGACCAAGTTCGCTCCTTCCCCCCGTCCCTTGTGCGCCACCTCACAAAACATGCTGCCCAAGCATTGTCTCCTCATGTACGCTTTCAGGTCCATTAATTGGGCCGATGCTGATCGGCCCGACGCGTAGCACACACCAAAAACATCGTCGTTACATCGCCTCGCTGTCCAGCTCGCCAACCGACTCTATGACACATTTAACATCGTGATTCCGGAATTGAACGCAGCCCCAGTCCTTTGGCGTATCGTGCAAGAATGCTTTTGTGGTACTCGTGCGCACACTCGTTAAAGAAATGGCCTTCTCAGCGGTGAAATCGTCATTTAGCGATGCTGTATGTCATGACAAAAAGGATTGACAACGTGCTTTCCCTGGGATTATCTCTTCAGAGTTCGTCCGTGTGTGGAGTGCCGAGTACTGGAGGGGTGGATGGGGACACTCAGAGACATGACAGTGCGTCACCTGAGGTCTGTCTCGTCGCCACTGCGATCGTGGTGCTCAAACTCGTGTACGGCCTGGACGGGAAACAAAGGCAGGGGATTTTACGTGGAAGTGATCACCTCACAAACTGATGGTGTCCTAGGCTCCCAAGGACCTCGGATGATATCGCTTGTGCACTTCCTTCTGTGACCGAATTCTTGGCGGCCGTCAAGGAGGCCGATCAGGCCGGAAGCCGTGTCCAGAACCGTCGATTTGGTTCCCGAGTGACACTGTCTGTCATGATGATACCTGTTCCTCGTGTCGTGATCTTGATCTTGATCCAGGTCCGTAGGCGATCTGGATGAGACGGCGCTGGACAACTATCTCGACCTATGCCAAAAGGTGCTGGTAGGACCGAAGAGGGGTGGTGAGTGGTTTCGCAAGGTGCGGGACACACGTGGCATTGAGACGTGAGCAGTACACAGTATCATTGACAGCTATTTTCCACTGGTGCGTGGGACGGGAGACCCGATGGGAGACGAGCGACTTGGCCTGAGAGGGCAAGGACAGAGACCAACAAGGCCGAGCACCGGTGAGAGTGGCGTCCCTGCGCCGGGGGAAGTGTACACGATCTACGACGCCAAGGACGTGCTAGGAAATCTTCCGGGAGAACTGGAGCTGGTCGTCGAGAGGTCGGCAAGATGGGCGGGGGTCGGTCGGGACTTTGTGTGTGGGGTGGTGGAGCGGTACGAGCGACGGCTGGTGCGGTGGTGGAATGGGATTCGGCAAGGACGAGGGGGAGATTAAGGGCGCTGATGTGTCTGTATGGTGTGATGGCTCACACGGAGTCTGTGCGAGGCAAGGACGCTCGTCGTGATGGCTAATTCGGTAGGCAACTGCCACTGTGTATGTAGCGCGCGCTAACTTGGTCCATGTCGGCAGCCCTATTTGTAATGCGTCCCTGAGCACCTTCGCTCCTTCAGTCTCGTCCACCACCTTCCCCCCCTCCCTCCGATGCGCAGACTCGCCTCCGTCTTTGTCTCCAGGCGCAGCGACAAGTCCGAACCTTCGCCCCCCGCCGTCGGTCTCGCTCGCAAAAAGTCGAGAGTGTTCCCCTCCCTCCCCCGCAAGCAGGTCTCCCTCGAGACAGACCCACCGTCCCCGCCCCCCCTTGTCGCCAGCGACCTCGTGAATTCGACCTCCTCTTCGAGCGGTTCCACTACCATCCGCACACCCGACGACGACGGCCTCCCACGGACACCGAGCAACAAGGGAAGTTGGAAGGCGTGGTTAGGGGGCAGGAACGCCCCAGTCAGCGATCATCCCGAGGAACACCATCCACCCGCTTGGCAGTCGTCTCAAAACGTCCTCTCCCCTCCCAAGCACGAAACGGACGATGCATCCTCGCTTTCCGACGACCGATATCCCGACGGTTCTCTCTCCCCGTCACCCTCTCCTCGCCAGATGGCGACCGCTCGCTCCAAC
This sequence comes from Boletellus ananiceps, assembly GCA_038089975.1. Lineage (NCBI taxonomy): Eukaryota > Fungi > Basidiomycota > Agaricomycetes > Boletales > Boletaceae > Boletellus > Boletellus ananiceps. The sequence continues at coordinate 2,124 of JBBPLV010000253.1, read as the reverse complement.
ACCCGCGCCATGATATTGAACAGCCTTGTGCGCCAGCCCACGTTGTCCCCGCTGCTCCGCTTGCCAGACGCCCTCTCTTTTCCTCGTTCATGTCACAGTTCCCGACAGCTCCGTCGTCGTGAGACGTTGGAGTCCGAAGTGCACAAAAAATCGCTTCTGGCCCGCCTAGACCGGCTATCGCCCTCCGAAGAGTCCACAATCGCGCATCTTGCGTTGAAACAGTTGCCACCGAAACCACAGGACCATGGCGAGTTTGGGGACGATGTGTTCCCCTCGGCCGATGCTGTGAGCCATCGGAGTGCTGGCCTCGAGAGCTGGGTCTCCCGCCCGTACTTTGAAGACAGGCTTCAGCTGTGGACTCGCTCGAGCTCGGGAGACATCCATCGCACCCGAGTTCCGGGGTCTCACTCTGGGGTGGCTGCATTGGAGTTTTCGGAGTCCCTCGAGCTATTGGCTGGCACACTGCCAGAGAGCGACGATGTTGACGTGCAAGCGGATACTGTGCTCAATCCTGTCTCGGAATTCACGGCTTTGGCCTTGGCTCCAAGTGCGTGTGTTTCTGTGGCCACCCCCGTGATGCATGCTCACACGTCGCCGCTCTGCAGATCCTGACGCCCCTGCTCGAGCGCAGGAATCGGTCCCGCAGTCGCTCTCTCCCCAACCAAGCCTCCCGCAAGCCGACGGTCCGCCCGCTAAACAAGCTTTGCTCGACGCTCCGTCCCTCGCGCGGCAGCTTGGTGCTGCAATGCCTTCTGGATCCGCAGTTGCAAACGATCCCGTTCCAAAACGAGGAGTCCGTTTTGCAGATGATGACGGCAAGGACGATCAGATCCCATTGGGCTATGTCCTTCGCATCCGAAAGAACAAGGAACAGAAGGCGCGCTTTCTCCGGGAAGAGCGGGAACGCCGTGAACGTGCGGCACAGCTTTCCATGGAGAATCGTCGGCCAGTCACTCCGCAGCAAGAAAACCGAGTCCCGAAGCCTGTCACGTCTCGTCGCCCACCTCCACGTCCTCTGGTTTCCTTGAACGAGCCTTTGAAACCGCAGCAACCCACCACTGTATCACATGTCGTGCGAGAGGAAGAGCGTCTCCGTCGTGAAGTCGAAAGAACAGAGATGGAAAAATTACGCAGGTCTAGGGAGTTGGCGAGAAAGCAGGCAGAAGAACGGGAGCGTGCATATGTGGTGGAGCTTCAGGCCACGCGGGCTCGACGCGAGGCCTCTCGTGCTGGGCGCCCGCTCGAGTCGGCATCATCGTCCTTACGCGCTTCTGACCGTAGTCGCACCACGTCTCGGGATTCGATGTATGCCACGCTCCGGAGGTCGAGCATGTCACACAACCACACTCCCGACTTCCTTTTCACACCCGTTCCTCCCTACGAAGTTTCCCCTTCAAGCTCAGTACCGGCCACACCTAGAAGCCAATACAGTCTCTCGAGACCGCCCTCGGTTTACTCTTCTCACACCACGTCTTCAGAGGACGTCAGAGGACGGGATGGTAGACACATCAATAGGCGCATGTCTGTGGTCTCGGATCTGGCAAAAGAAGTGTCACTCCATCCGCCAAACGATTACCGGGCTTCGCTTAACCCATACGCGTGGACAAATGTCCCGCCAGTTCCCCCAATACCTACTGTTTCCGTGGTGAATGGCATCCCGCTTTATGGAATGGACACGCCTCTACTTCCTCCAACTCCCCCATTCATGATGCATGAGTTCGGTGCTCGTACCCGCTCCTACACTGGGCCGGCAGGACAGCACTCCCCTCTCCAAGGCTCGACTTCACTTTCCAGGAACGCTAGCCCCGAAGGTGTCCACTCTAGCAGTCGTAACTCGAGCCCCCATTCCTCTGGGTCGCATCAGAGACGTTCTAGTGACGATGCCACTCGAGTAGCAAGGGCTTTGGGTGATCCTCGATCGGATAATTACAGCAGTGCCCGGGGCAGTAAAACATCTATTTCCATGCGTGGTGTTGCTTCGCAGAGCAGCCCGCAACGGTCGAGCTGGCTTCTGCCCGAACAAAGCCTGACAAAGAAATCCTCATCATTAAGACCCATGTCCGACTCGTACTTTCCTGGGACACCCGCCCAAATGCGTCGGGGGACTGCTGTGTCATAGGTCAG
>JBBPLV010000252.1:0-25487 GCA_038089975.1 Boletellus ananiceps | reverse complement strand
TTCGGCAATTGACCATGATTGATGTACAGCAAGTGATCTATTCTACATACTGTAATGCCTCACTGCTCGGAGACGCCGCGCCTCAAATTTTCTTGCGTAATCTCATTAGCACTGCACACCGCTGTAAACAGGTTCATACATTCAAGAGAGGTTTGGTAAGCAGTTACTGATGTACGATTTCTAGAATTGTTTTGCCTTTCGGGTTTCACTCCAAGGGTGCATGACTGAAATCCCTCGAGCCCTTGTTTCCCAATCTGCAGTCAGCCCCACCTGAATGCCAGGGATTGAAGCAGATGGGGTTGCTTGGCTACATCGTTTCGTGATCATAGTTCTCGGCGTGCGAAGCCCTCGGACGGATCCAGTGGACTGCCAATCTACGGGAAACACTCGGTATGTATGCAGTGCACAACGATGAGCCCGTTCAAGACAAAAGCAACCATAGACGCAACAAAGAAGATCGGGAACAGGACCGTCTCTGAGAACTTCCTTAAAAAAACAATATGGACCACGGGGGAACGCTCGGACTCTGTCTGCACACCGGTCTGCCTGGCGCTCCTCTCTAAGGATTAGAGCCAAACCATGGGGACCATGCACGACACGGGTAGAGGCAGATAAGGGAGGTGGTAGGGAGATAAGCGAGATAAGCCGCAGTCTGAGAACGAGACGCGACTTGTCACACTCGTGACGCATCTTTACCACCTGATCTGCTACGCCCAGGTGCGATGAATGATGCGTTGGCGCTGCCTGGTAGCTAAGGGCGAGTTAGCTTTCTGGACGTTGAGACGGGTTCAGTAGCATGGACTAAGGAGGCGGCGTTGTCGTACGGTCCCGCTGAGCCGATGCATCATGTAGGGAACAGACGCCGCTTCTCACGGCGATGATCTTTGAGTTCGTCGGGGGAGAAGAACATACCCTCAGAGTCCAACGGAAGATCTGACCACTCGCTCGGAGAGAGTGGCCTGGACAGCGTGGTCTCGGACTGGGGTTCGGATAAATCTTCCAGGAGAAGCCGTATGTCGTACCTGTCATGCGTATGGTGAGGGAACAGATGGGAATAGGTACGTCGTAAAACGGCGTTGGCACTGCAATGGCTCCAAGATCAGATTTGTTACTTAGTGGATACATGAGGAAGCAATCCAGCATCGGAACTGCCGACAGGCCTGACGGCCGCGATGGTAACCTCGCAGAGACGACCGGACGATACACTGAACATGAGCGCATGGACCATCGCAGATGTGCTGCAGACTTGCGCACGGACCCTTGCTGCACGGTAACCCGGCCAGTCGGCGTGGATTGCTGCCTGGATTGAGTCAGTGAGGTGGGGGTGTCGCCAAGTGCCTTCAGACGATCATGATGCGCCGGCTGCGTCAGGCTAGTCCCATGTGTGCTGCCAGTAGGTTCAGTTTGTACTGAAATTAATTCCTTCAAATTTCGGCGGTGGCGGTACTGAATCATTCAGCACCCGAAGGACTGCTATTCAGGGTACTTAGTTCCCACAGTGAAGGCCACTGAAGTGGTGAGGTAGCAGGAACTTTTGGACAGATTTACAGCAATCTCCGCTTGGTAGTGGTGGTCCGGACACCCCCCAGAAAAAGCCGGTAGGTTACACTGAGGTATACCGGGCACCCTAGCCATCGACCAACTGCTGTAGACTTTCGAGTCTCTGGAAATTGACTTGCGCCGGGCCTTGGTTATGCGAATCACACAACAAAGAAATTTTTCATAAGACCATCAATCAGAACAAACACTGTAGCTATCAAGAAATGTAAGGCCGTGTACAATACATCAGCTGGGAGTCAACCCAAGCAAGCTCAACAGAACAAGAACATATCAGACACTCAATAACCGGACCTGGGAGACAGGGTCGCAAGACGAGAGCCGTTCAGGCCAACCTTGTTGTTCGCTCCACGTGGCGATCTGTCCAGCGGACGCAGCGAATTGCTTTGTGGGGACAGCAGCGAGGCGGAACCAGCGTGGTCCAAATCCCGGTGGAGACCACCAAGAAGGATCTTCAGTATGTATTCTGTGTCGAATGCACCCTGCGCAGGATCGAATGGCGTGCTGTCAACAATATCCTGTCCAACGTTGAGTGTGATGTTCGCATACATGCAAGGAACGAACGTACCCTGATCTTGTACCGGTTCACAAGGTGGTCGTCGAGGGTGTGCAGCAGTTCAGAAGCACCCGGGTCCGTGCCAATTTGCACGAATTGAATCCCGAACATATCATGCTTCACGCGATGGCGGTCAAGACGATGCGCCGCCTCAACGATGACCCTCTCGAGATCCGCTTGATCGGCTACATGCAAGTCGCAATTTGTGAGTTGACGGCGAGGTGGATACGAAATCGCAACTTACTCGGGAGACCATCAGTGACCACCACAACTGTGATCGGCTCATGGGTAGGGCGTTCATGCTCAATGAACGGCAGGTAATGATCGATTATCTGTCTGAGCTTCGCACCAGTCGGGGTATCTTCGCCTGGGGAATCGATCAGGACACGGTCGTACGTGCATACGAACGACACTTGCCTTCGGGCGAGACTCGGTTAAACAGAGCCTGCACTTCTCCCTTCGTCTACATGGCAATCGTCTCAATCAATGTCCGTATGAGGTGAAGGAAGCCGAATACCTGAATATTCGGAGCATAGTCATCCACGTGCATGAAGTGGATATCGGAGCCCTTGGATCCGTACTGGTTGGCGATGTCCACGATGCCCGCGAGTGCTTCCCGGGCCTGTTCCCAGAGGTTACCCTCCTGCATCTGGTACGATATCAACGAATTACCAAGAAAACCGTCGAAAGAGCCATGCACTTACAGACAATGAATCGTCGATGACGATGACAGTCTTGACCTCGCTGTGATAAATTAGCAGACGGAAGATGAACAATCAGGGTACTCACGCCAATCTTCTAAGGCTGGCCTCTCTGTCAGGCTGGATGCGCACACTCTCGGGAACGAATCTCGGAATATCACTCTCGACAAGGGTTGTGTTGAACACGTCCACTTCAGTTTTGCGGAATCCTGACTTTTGTAGTATTCCCGCCCCACGTTGTTGTGCGAGGACGACTGTGCCCTGAGAAAGAACACCTTCGGGTTCTGGGCGAGTGAAGCCCCAACGAAGCTGTGAAGCGCAAACAAGCACCTCATAGTGGGTGATCTGTGAGCGAAGTCAGGTCCGACTCTTCAGTAGACACTAAAGGTACATACTATGTGCTCTTTGCCAGCGTATCCGATTACAGCACCGGGAAACTGGCTGCCCGCCTTGCCGACATCTGTGGACCATGATCATGATTCACCGACTGCTTAGTCCAGTGGTGACTACTTACGGAGACTACCCTCCAGCAGAGCGCGGGCAATGTACAAGGTACATCCATTGCGATCTTCACCAAAGGGGACTGCGTTGTCTGGAATCTCGTTGCCCTCGGTCAGCACCTGGGTATTGGCGTCAAACGTCGGCGCGAGATCCCAAGATATGAAAGTAGCGCACCCAAACCAGCGGGACCGGAGAGCCGTGTCTCTTGAAGTGTTCCGTGCTTCTGCGGGCAGTTCTGAGCCACTCCTCTTTTTGGATGATAGTGCGGGATTCCAGGACTGCGGGGGTGAGAGATCTGCTACCATACTCGGATGTCGTCCTCGTCCTCTGCTCGGTCACGACCGCTCGAGATGATAACTCCGCAGAGGCGGACAAGGGTGAGCCCTTGAGAACAAAGGAAGAGCTCTTAAGGTGGGAGGGCCTGCGTGAGAAAGACATGGTGATGGAAGTAGTAAGGATGGAACCTGGGTGTATGGCTTGCTTGTGCGTCCCGCCGTTTTATAGCTTGCAGCGCGGCACAGAAAGGCTGATTACTCTCAAAGACGGAGATCAAGATAGTGGGATATCGACGACCAGACTCGTGGCGTGCACGACACGGTCGTCAGCACTCCGGATACGGCGACTGGGCATTAGCGGGTTGACAAAAGCAGAAAGAATGAACACCGCATTGTGAGCTCGTGGAGACTAGCAGGGCTGGCCAGTGACAAAGATAGCTAGTATAAGCGAGGCGAAGAGCTTTTTCGCTTCCGCTTGGAATCCCTGGCGGAGATGCAATGTGGGGAAGAATGGACGCACATACACGTACCTATCAAGGGGCCAATGTTCGGGACCATAGTATATTTCGGCCTCACCATTGAGAGCACCCAATGGCTGTGGGGACCATCTACCCGGACGAACAAGAAACCCGGTTTAAGGGTTGCTAATGTGGGGCATATACCAATAATTGCTTATTGATTCAGGGTACTGGCACCGAAAGTCACTCCCTTTCAAGCTCCTATTGCCCTCTTCGTGAACCGATTGAGGAGCGATCAGATTTCATTGTGTTATGTTGGCAGGAGGTCGGTTGGTGAGGAGTGCGGTGTCCGGCAATGGCGAGTCCCGTTCCGCACGATGGACCGTAGGTTGCGTCTCGCCTCGTTGAGAAACGATGGGCGCAGGGTCGCCTTCGTTGGACACGAGTTTCATGATTGCTGTGTTGCATGCTCTTGATTGTTCAAAGGCGCGACGTTGCTGCATGTTCAGCCACTGCTCGCTTCCCCGGAATGTGGATGGGCCGATCAGTGAACAAAATTTTATTGTACTCAGTACGAGTGTGGTCGGGTTGGCAGCGGAGTCAAACGAGACATCCGTGGGGGATCTTATTCACTGGTTGTTAACGTGCAACTTTCAATCGTGTTCAGCACATCTAGACAACTAGTCGATAACCCTCCGTTCAAGCCCTCAATCACTTTCTCGGGCCCCGGGCAGATGCTGGTGGAAGGGCCCCACGGCGCAAACAAGGGGGCCCCGGGCTAACTTGACGTAACCGCCTACATGGCCCACAGAAGGGCTACAGTGCTTAATGATATTTAATAACACCCAATGAAACCGCATTGGGCGGAAGCGAACAGAACCCAGATAGACGAGTGGAGCAGGATTCCTCATGCTGATCGGCGCTGATTAGGTTCCTTTTGACCCCTGGGCCTGTCAATGAGTGTGATAAGTGGAGCGTGCGAGGTCAGTGCTAGGTGAGATATCAATGGGTCTGCGCACCCTTGGCACCACTTTTTGAGAGCTCTCACACTCTGACAGACCAATTTTGTCCTACATCAGTAATGGGTCTGAAAGACCCGGCTTCTCAGTGTGAGTTGCATAGAGGTCCAAATAGAGGCCCTTACTATCGCTACCTGCGAGGCTCTACTGATCAACGACGCCACAGATGATACTTGTGCCCCACTAGGGCCCCGTTTGGGCCTCGTTTAGGCCTTGTTAGACCCCCTCTATCTTTTGACCGTGCCTCGCTGGTGCCCCCGGAGTCCTGCAATTTCAGACGATCCTGAATACTGTTCGTACCACCTCCACGCCTCTCTGAGACATCGTCTGAGTGTCCTGCTAGCTTGCACCACTCTACCCGTCCACTCACACCCCCATCCCCTCACCTCCCACATATCTTTGCACACGCATTCACCCCACACGCTTGATCACGCCGCCGCCCGCTGTGCACATGGTCGCTCAGCCCAGACCATCCCGTTCGTGCGCACGTCCTGCCTGCCTCACCCTGCCCACTCACCGGCACCCTCAAACCCACCCGTTCGTGCACGCTCACACACACACCCAACCCCACTTGTTCGTGCGTGATCGCACGCCCGTTCGCGCACTACCCACTCATGCTACCACCCCAACCCGTTCGTTGCCGGTCCATTGGTACGTTGTCATCGATTTCTGAGGTGAGCTGATCGTACTCTTCATCTAGCGATCTCAGTGGCTCGCGCGAGCTCGCTCTCCCTCAACCCGTTCCCCACTCAAGCTCTCCATTCTGGAGCGCTTGCACTACCTCAACAACTCCGTTCGATGCCATCAAGACCTACACCACCACCCATCCCCAAGCACACAGCTGTGTCGGGTGGACAAGTGAACAGGGGCGGCAAATGGGTGGAGGTTAATGTGTACCTGAGATGGATATAATTACCTTTTTTTCTGCATCTTTTTGAGCCCGAGGGTGTGGGCGAACGCTGGTATTTCGATCTAGACACTGTCTGTTACTAGTAAAAGATGCGTGAGCGACTAAACGGGTGACCATGCACATTTAGAGTACGTGTGAGTGTAGGCAACGACACAGTTGGGAGACTGTTGGAGGATGAATTATGTTAGTATAACGACAACAGTAACTGGGTCTACTGTACTCGACGAGCCAGTGCACATGGCTGCGCGCACGCCAAAACAGTTCGGCGGCACTTGTCGAGGGTGCGGCGAAGTCGGGCACAGGGCGCGGGACTGTCAAGAGTCGCCGCGCGTAGTCGTCAAGGCCGAGGTCGAGGTGGCAGAAGCGCCGCGGGCGGTGGAGAGCAAAGACAAATGAGGAGGATGCGTCACGCGTGGCAGCGCAGGCATGTCGGCATTCGAGTTGGAAGGCTGGAGGGTCGAGGAAGCTGACAAGATGGCTCGCGCGGCCATGGTCGAGTCCCAGGAGCCCAGCGTGGTGAGTCGGCAGGTCAACGACACGGCCACTGACATCACGAACTCGAACATGAGGTGCGCTGAGCCCACAAGGTCAGTGGGCGCGACGGGTCACCAAGGTCAGTCGAGACCAAGGCAGTGCGCTGACAACGTCGACGCCGACGGGCACGAGTGCTTGGAGCACGTCGTGTGGCCAAGCAGGTTCCCAGACGGCAGGTGAACGGGAGGTGTCGAGCGGGTCGATTGACACTGCAGGCACACAGGGCGACGCAGGTCGTCCAGGCGCACCTCCAGAGCCACCCGACGCGGCTCACGTTGAGCGCGCGAGGATGGGGGGCAGGGTCCAGGCCGAGGGCTGAAGTCGTCGAGGGCGTCAGAGGGAAGGCGTCGGTGGCGAGGAACGTCGCACAGACGTCGACCAGAGGGCCCCACTGAGCCACCAGACGGCGCTGAGGGACGTGCACAGGGCGTTGGAGTCGAGCCGGGTGGCGAGACCATTGCCAGACGGAAGGGAGGCGTCGTGCTGGGTCTTTCAGACGGGTTGTTCTCTACAACAAAAATTAGTCTCTTAGACCTCTATTGGTCCCGAGAAGTGCTGCCTGAGGTGGATCTACACATTATTGTGGAGGTGTGATACTTGCAGTAACGGCAATGCTTCAAGAAAGACTCTTTAGAACTCGAACGAGGTCGGGCTTTAGCGGACATGACATGGACGGAACTGAGCACGGAATTAGCTCTACTACCAAGATGGGTGAAGGACATGCTCTCGCCCGGACATGCTCTCGCCTATGACGCAACGTGGTGGCAAGTTAGACCGAGTCTCTCACGACGACTTGGCAACCGTAGCACAAGGCGCACTTTATCGCTCGCAATTTGTTCTCTCTCTAGCTCGAACTGGCGTAAATGATGAGCGTCTGCCAATTTCAGGCCCGTGTTATATTGCGTGTGCATCCTTCCTCGTGCTGTACCCGGACCGAGCCCGAACAAACGTGCAACACCGTCTCTTGATCGCGTGGAAGGATTTAGGAACGAATGGGACGGCGTAGAAACACTGTAGAACGCAGAGTAGAGTACCACATCTCGCGTCGACGCCTGTCCGGTATTTCGATCCTCCCACCCCTCGTAGCGTGGGAGGCTCTGCCATATTGCTGCGACCGACACAGCACTGGATGAGTTTGAGTGACAGAGAGGACAAGCCGGGAGTGGTCAGCGAGCGTGTCACGGGGCATCCCCCAGCTAAGCAGTGTGGCGAACATCATCGGACGTGGACTATCCAGCTTACATTGATCGTTGGCACCGAAAGTAAAGCTGGCTGTGATCGAGATCGTGCGTTTGAGTGAAGACAATGGGACTGAGCAGCCGTTTTGCTTGTGCAAACGACCTCTTGTGACAAGGCTTACACATGATCGAACATGATAGGGACGCATATCCAAGATGGCGGCGAGGATCTCATGTGGGAACTGGAGGTTGACATGCTTCGGGGGCTTGACTGTACATGGACGCAGGGATGCAGATTTGGTGGGGCTGGCGCTGAAGGGGACGCCGATGTGCACCGTATGTCCGACCGTGTTCGTCGTTCCCCTTAGAGATGTCCATACAGAAAGAACAAATGTCTGTGAAGGCCGTCAAGACGGGGTCTCAGATCAAGGAAGATAACGAGGTCCCCGGTCGCACTAGCTTCGCTTAGCTAATTCTTCTGAAACGCATTGATAATCAGATCGTATTATTGGCACCGCATGGTGTCACAAGCACCGCACGGACGAGGGAGAGAGCTCAAAATGATAGCACTCGTGACGCTCCGCGAAAGTTCGCGACGTCACGATGACTACATCCACATGGTTCGTCATCGCGTCGCAAGGGGGCACAGGCATCACGGGGCCACGGTTGACCAGGACCCCACGCATTGTGGCGGCGGCACGGGGGGAGGAAAAGAGGAAGGCTCTGGAGCGGGCAAGGCATTTCCGCTTTACAGAGATGACCCGGTTTGACGCGTCGTGAGGAGGCTGACGGATCAGCCGAAGTAGGGTGAGGCATTTCCTGAACGATCGTTGTTATTAACAATTGGACGACAGCACCAACGGCCATAGGAACGACCCGGCATGAGCACACGTACGGGTCAGCCGGGCTTGAGGCATTTTCCAGACATGCATGCGTTTCAGGTGCAGGAATGGAAAAAGGGGGAGGGGGAGAGGAGTATAAAATGGGGGCAGCAGGTGGTTATTTTCCGCAGTACACCGTCTGGACTTCGAGCCCACCGCAACTTGAAACTCGAACTATAAATGCAATTCGTACGTTCACCTCTCCCCCCTTTTTTTTTGTTCGCGTTCACTGACGGATGGACGGTACGGAACAGGTAAACACCATCCCCGTCAACCGCCACTGCGGCAAGAGCGAGTGCCTCTGCGGCCCTGGGTGCGTTACAATCGCAGGAGCTCGAGAAACATGCTCACCGTTGACTTTTGGTGCTATAGATGCAAGTGCAAGCCCAGTGAATGCAAATGCTAGATGATGAAGCGCCTTTGTCGTGATCGTGACACCCGTCTGATGCGCAGAAAGGCAGAGGGCTGGATGTTATCATGTATCACAAATCTGCTGTATGGCCAATGTGAATAAGACAGCGGTTTAGTTATAGAAGTGAGGTTGCGTGTGCGTGCCTGTATACAATCAAGCTGGCAGTGGAGTCGAGTACTGCACCTGTGATGTGGAGGTGTTAAATCCAAGTCTAAACTACCTTCAGATATGGCCTGCTGTGCACCCGACTTGGTAGCAGTGGGAGCCACTGGGATCTAGCGATAGGCGCTTGAGTTGAGAAGTTATTTACACGTCATGGTGGGCAGTTAGAAAACCGGGAAGCCACCTCAGACGAGCCAGGGAAGGCGTCCCGGGGGTTGCTTGACAGAAGAATACATCAGGCCCGAGCGCGGAAAAGGGTGACTTGCAGCGTCATTTGCGCCCCTCTGCATCCTCGAGGAGACCGGAAGCAGTTGCGCCCCGTCCACTCTTGCAAGACTAGAATTTATTCAGGATGGGAGTGTCGATGCCATGTCAGTAGCTCGCGGATTAGTGCCAGTGGGCGCGATTAGCCAAGTGCTCTTTGTCCAAGTATAACCGAGCCATGCGGGCCATGGGTGACTTTCCTGTAGCCAACTAGGAAACGTTCGTTTCAACGGTTAATCACACTACATATGGCACTGTAGACAAACTAGAGGAGAAGGCACAGAGAGTCTTCACCAGGCACACGTGGTACTCTGCACAATAAAAAGTCCGGGTTTCATGGTCGCTATCTCGCATTAGAGGCGAAGGGGTCGTGTAAGCCTCAGTCAATTTCGCTCTCGCTGCAACAAGACGAGGATGAGGCAACGAGGCATTAACGCTCTCGCAGATCCGATTTGACGCGTCGCGAGAACACCCGCGGATCAGTCGGACTTGCGGCATTTCTTGAAGACGATCGATTCGGCAGATGAGATATAAAGAGAGAGGTGGGTAGCACGCCTTTTCTCTGGTATTCTCTTGATTGTGACATTGACCACTCGAACGACGATGCAACTCGCATGCTCGCTGCGATCCGTGCTCAATAGCTTTTGTCACGTGATGATGGCATTAGAGGACTCTTTCAAAGAGCAAGTACACTTGCAGCAACGCATGCATTATAGCTGCGGTGGCATGCAAATGTACTGACCGTTCGGTCCTCGTTTCGTAGACCCCAGTGCAAACCAGGTAGATGCGGTGCTAGATGACAGGCCTACTCGTCAATCATGATCATCTATCCAATGCAGGGGAATTACCACACAATCCCTATATTGCGAATGTGGACAAGATGACAGCTATCGTAAAAGTAGAGTAGCATGTGTCTGTGGGTAGGTGATAGTTGCGTCTATGGGGATGCTCGTTGTGGCAGTGGACCCCCCAAGAGGGGCCAGGGGTCCTGGCGCAGTGGCTGGAGGCCTCGTAGGCAGTCGTCCTCGCGTGTTCAGTTGGTAGCCTTGTCCATAGTCAACCACCGCACCGCTTGGTATCGGTTCTGCTCTTGTCGGGGCCTCTCCGGGCTTACGCCCTTCCATCGTTCAGAGCTGGTAACCCACCTTGTTGTCGGAGAGAATGCTCACATGCTATAATCCACTACGCGCCCAACTAGGCATGGCATTAACGTCAAGTTCTGGCGCGGTCATACAAGACGTCCCTTCCCTGACAATACCAGACATCCCAGGAATACCCGATTTGACGCGTGAGATTCACCGAGTGTTCTGGGAGGGGGGAGAATGCGGTGTGTAGGTGCATCAGGTTGTGGATATAGCCAAATCGCCTGTGTCCAACTGGCATCGTTGTGCGGATGAAAAACAACAGGAAGGGTTCAAACTTCAAGGAGAGGCCCATCACCGACAGGACACGCGAAGAGCTCCGATGATGCAGGTCATGATCATGGTCAGACCCCCGGCAGTGGACTCCTGTCGTGGGACGGAAAAAAGGAGAGGGTATGGCGTGAGAACACGGCGTCGGATTAGCCACAGCCCGACGTGAGGCATTTCTTGTGTAGGTTTCCCGGTACGGCCTTCCTGCCTTCTTGCTCGTTCTGACTTGTTTGAGATATTCCAGGTCGTACTACGGTGTCGTGAGTTCCTTGCGGCGCTCAAGACATGTTGGCTGCTTCCACCGCTTGGCCTATCTAGGTCGGAGTCTTTGCCACCCGTGTGCTCCAAAGCGCACACCTTTCGTCGTTATTATCGTGCTGTATCACCAACGTACCCATTCTGCGCGTGGTTATCAGTACGATTCGCCCCCGTATCTGATGTTCGACCTGAACTTCCAATATACTTGGACTACTCAGGGTTAGGCGTGCATGTCTGTACATCACTCGGACGAAGAGGTCAGTGATCAGCGTTCAGCGAGCACGAATGTAACACTCGATCCCACTGGCAGTTCGGCCTCACATACGCATACATTCACTTCACATTTACAATAACCGTTATCTTGTCCACACTAGCAGTATGGCGAGTACATAATGACGCCTTGCACAATACGGATGATCCTGATGATAACGAGCAGGCTCATCCTCTAACACTCGCATTCGCCGTGCTTGCACTGGCATCTACAGCACGAGCAGTGAGTGGTCTGTGAAGCTACTATGACGTGTAGTGACAGTAACATACGCGTTTCCGCAAGTGCACTTGTTCTCGCCACAGTGGTTGTTGACAGGAATCGCGTTTACCTATGTCGTCACGACCGATCATGAGCGACGCTCCGAGCAGGTGGCGGCGAAAACGGCGACGTACGAACTGCATTGTCGTTTAGTGGAGAAGAGAACTAGAGAAAGGGTCGTCACGCTCGCCTCCCCCCTTTTTATGTTTTGCCCGGTCACTGCCGCACCCAAAAGTGACTGTCCAAGAAATGCCTCAGGGGCAGTCATTCCGTCTGTTCTCACGACGCGTCACATTGGGGACGTTTCCTGAGAGCGTGAATGCCTTGTTAGTCACTTTCGCTTCCTCTTTTTGTCTCTGTGGCAGTCTGTGGCAGCACAGCAGGTGGAGCCAACCAAGGCCCCTTGATACCTTGGCACATGTATTGGCGTATCGCAGCGATAGTTCAACGCTATGATTGGTTTTTTTTTCCTACTCCGGCTGCAAGTGTCACACATCCTGACGATGCCGCTTTGGGCTGCCCCTCTCTTCTTTTCCTGAAGACATTGGTGGGTATTCGGATGGACTGTGGGTGGTGCTTGCGCCGCATGATACCCGCTCGATGACAATATTAATACCGCTGAGCCCTTCTGCTCAGGCGGTGTGGCGCCTCACGTAACTTTCGACAGTCACTTGTGGTCCCTTCGCCCGCAAGCCAGGACTGAATGTATCGATCCGTGTGCATGGTGCATCCAATCTTGCCCTCTCTGCGATCTTGCCCCGTGCCCGCCACAAGAATTGACTGGTGTGTAATCGCGTGGGGGAACATGCCGAGACGGCCAAAACAGGAAGGCGAATGACTGATGGAATGCTCTCATGTGGCGCGGGAAACAGGGTCGGATCAGCTTCTGGGGTGAGGCATTTCTTGGACGACGCACAGCACCCACGAGCACACGCACGGACCAGCGGGGCCTGAGGCATTTCTTGGACAGATCACGTGTTGGCTGCGGGGGAGATATAAAATGGGGGATAAGCGCGACCTTATCTCTCTAGACCCACTCTTCCTCACTTTTGAACCCAACTCTTCAAACTCGAACTACAATGCAATTCGTACGTCGCAGTTTCCACTTCCACTCGAGTTTCGCTGACGGTCGTGATGGTATAGGTAAACACCATTCCCGCCAACAACCACTGCGGCGAGGACAAATGCACTTGCGGAAACGCGTACGTTCATGGTCCAGCTTCGACGTTGGGGACACCCCACTCACTCGTCTGCTTCTAGATGCCAGTGCAAGCCCGGTGAATGCAAGTGTTAGACAACGGTGCTTGGTCGTCGTAGGCACTCAGGATCGTGATCGCGAATGACGCATCCGACGGTGTGCTAGACGGCCAATTAATGTACACCCTGCTTGTACTATCAGCGTGAACTCAATGACACTTGTTGTATCAGTGAAGCAGTACTGTGTGCGTACGGTATTTGAGCTGGCGGTGGGATCGAGTGCCATGTCCCGTAGTAGCATCCTTTCAGAGCTGAGAAGAACTCGGCCGGTACAACACTGCATGGTGGCCATCATGCTATATGTTTGGATACGGGCGGGCGTCCCCGGGAGATAACAGCTCGGGGATCCAGCGGGTTGGGAGAACAGCATACGAGTTGTGCACCGCGGGATCCACTAGGAGTGTGTCAAGCACGACTGCAACGCATAGATCATAACTCCATTCATAGATACATAATGTACATAGATTTTGAGACTGGCTTTCATATATTTGCTAGGTCTACTACCATCGGACTGCACGTCCGGAAGACAGTACAGCACCCGGCTTGAACATCTGAGGATCTTGGAGTGTCGTAGTCGTTGTCGAGCTGTTTTGACCGGGTATCAGATCACTAGGATCAAGGACCAACAGCTATTCTGTCGTGTCAGGAGAAGTAAAGCCAGTAAGGATCAGCGGCAACAACAATAGACTTGGACCACGCACCATTCTGGCAAACGACCTCTGAGTTGGAGGGGATCGTTGTGGGGCAATCCAGTGCCATCTTGTCGGGACCTGCCGTTGGGGCAGCCCTTCTTATCGACGTCCGGGAGGTTGTCAAGCGCCGGGCTTGGACACCTGGGTATCTTGGAGCGCCGTAGTCGTTGTCGAGCCGTTCGACTGGGTATCTGATCACTAAGTCAAGGACGAACGACTATTCTGTCGTGTCAGGCAAAGTAAAGCCCGCAGGGATCAACAGCAACAACACACCTTTTGACAAACAACAGTGGTCTTTCAAAGCGATCCAGCACTAGGCTTGAACACCTGGGTATAACATACTGCCTTGTCAGGCCCTTGGATAGTTACCACTGCCATTCGGGGGTATCATACAGTATTTATGGGGTCCTTGTCAGCACCAGGCTGAGTACCATCTTGTCCGAGCAGTGGTTTATGGCACAAAGTGTCTTGGTAGCCGTGGGACATCGCTCCCCTCGCGAGTCAGCTCCGGAGAGGCAGCCATGCGGGGGGTAGTGGCAACACCTATGATGAGCCGGAAGCGTTGTCGATCGGTCGATGAAGTTGGGGTCATGGAGGTATCATTCACACCATGCGATCGAATGACCATCCTTGCCAGTGCCTGTATTCAATCATGTCAGATGCGGATCTAATGTCATTCGCGACACTTACGATTAATTTGGAAACATGGTTGATCAGCCCCCCAATGAACTGGAAGCAACTGGTGCATGATGTGACTCTATGACCCACAGGCGGAGTGCCGGAAGACGGGAGGCCGTCCACACGGCATTGCTGACCGTCTGTGCCGTAGTAAGCGTTGCCAGGATGAACGCCCGCTAGCTCCGACTACAAACAAGACAGAGAGACCTTGCGATGTCGACCCGTGACCTCGACGATCCATGTTGTCGGAAGCAAGACGTAAGGATTGCGAGGGAAAGGGCTCTCCTCATCGTCGCAGTCACTGTCACCGTCTCGAAAACTACCTCGTTCATTGATCTTGGGGGGGGATTTCTTCTCGCGCGCGTCCAGGCTCTTCCCGGTACGAGCCCTCCTTGAGATGTACGCTCGTTCGTCCGGACTACCAAGTTGTGCTGGGTTCATCGTCCAAACAACAAGCCAACCGACGGAAGTGTCCTTGTACGTCAGATGCCGCGACGTCCGATTGCCACACTGAAGACGGTCATGGCTGTGGAACGGAACCAGGAACCAACGGTAGGATATGTATATTGGTAGACTTGCTGATGAAGGGCCGCACAAGTCGATCAACTTGGGTCATTCCTGCAGGGTAGCGAGCAGGGAAGGGCGACAAGATCTGAGACCGACCAACACCGCACCCAGTGGCACGGGCGAACGCAACGACGCTCGACGGACGAGCGTTGCCGTCCTAGTTGGAGTCGACTCGGAAGGGTAGCCGCATTGATAGAGCGAAACAAGATCACAGCAGGACCCGGAGCGAGTGCAGAGAAGAGAGAGCAGATGAAGAGAAGAAACTAAAGAAGAGGGTGAGACGATGGACGGGCTTATATATATCCGAGGTTGGCACGTCAGCCTCCACATTGGTCAGACAAAATAATGATTTGGGTCGTCGCGGTGACGGTCTTGACTAAAATCCAGTCGCGAAGGGTTGATCTGACTTCGGACTAAAGTATGAATCAAACTAAAACATGTGGCGACGTACCGTCTAGTAGATTTCTTCGATACTTGCTACTACTGGGGATGTCTAGCTGATGTAGAGGCCCGGGGTAGTGTACTAGTATTGACATTAGCGTACAGGTGACACCAGAGTGACGACGGTGCATGACTTCGGCGTGTAAACTAAATTCCTCATAAAGAAGGTGCCGAAGTCCTGGACCTGCCGAAGTCATGGGTGGGATAGTATGTGGTCACCACCTGCCGCGCACAGTGGTCTCATTATTAGCTCCCAAGTCGAACAAATGCTCATATAATAGGGAACGCGTTTGAGCACGATATTGCGAACCCACGAAGTTGCGTGCCCTTCCAAACATTTATTTTTCCCAAGTTAGCAGGTCCACTGTGGGATGTCAGGATCATTGGACGTTGCATCATATGTCCCATTTAGGCGTGCACACAACACGCGCGGACAATGTGTCCCATGGTCAATTCCGCTCTCGGGGCAACAAGACGAGGATAAGGCAACGAGGCGTAAACGCTCTCACAGATCCGATTTGACGCGCCGTGAGAACACCAGCGGATCAGTTGGACTTGCGGCATTTCTTGGGGACGATCGTTTTGAGTTATAGCGACAGATGAGATATAAAGAGAGAGGTGGGTAGCACGCCTTTTCTCTTCCATTCTCTTGATTGTGACTTTGACCACTTGAACGACGATGCAACTCGCATACTCCGAGACGCTGCTTCTATTTCCGATCCGCGCTCAATAGCCTTTGTCGCGTGACGGTGGCATTAGAGAGCCCTGGCACAGTGGCTGGAGGCCTCGTAGGTCGCGCGTTCAGTCGGTAGCCTTGTCCATAGTCCACCACCGCACCGCTTGGTGTCGGTTCTGCTCTTGTCGGGGCCTCTCTAGGCTCACGCCCTTCCATCGTTCAGAGCTGGTAACCCACCTTGTTGTCAGAGGGAACGCTCACATGCTATAATCCACTACGCGCCCAACTAGGTATAGGCCAGGGAGCTGGATGGCACTAATGCCGAGCTCTGGCGCGGTCATACGAGGCGGCCCTTCCCTGACAATACCAGACATCTCAGGAATACCCGGTTTGACGCGTGAGATTCACCGAGTGTTCTGGGAGGGGGAGAATGCGGTGTGTAGGTGCATCGGGTTGTGGATATAGTCAAATCGCAAAGGGCTCGTGCTTGTGTCCAACTGGCATCATTGCGCGGGCGAAAAACAATAGGAAGGGTTTAAACTTCAAAGAGATCCGATGATGCAGGTCATGATCATGGCCAGGCCCCTGGCAGTGGACTCTTGTCGTAGTATGGCGTGAGAACACGTCGTCGGATCAGCCACACCCTGACGTGAGGCATTTCTCGGACGACCGTCATCGATTCATCATTCCATTGGACGGCGACACACACGAGTCAGCGGAGCTGAGGCGTTTCTTGTGTAGGTTTCCTGGTACGGTCTGCACTCCTGCTCGTCTGACTTGTTTGAGGTATTCCAGGTCGTACTACGGTGTCTACTTCCACCACTTGGCCTATCTAGGTCGGAGTCTTTGCCACCCATGTGCTCGAAAGCGCACACCTCGTGCTGCATCATCCACGTGCCCATTATGAGTGCAGTTATCGGTGCGACTCGCCCCCGCACCTAATGTTCGACCTGAACTTCCAATATTCCTGGACTACTTAAAGTCAGGCGTGCATGTCTGTACATCACTCGGACGAAGAGGTCAGTGACCAGCGTTCAGCGAGCACGAATGTCACACTCGATCCCACCGGAAGTTCGGCCTCACATATGCATACGTTCACTTCACATTTGCAACAACCGTTATCTTGTCTACACTAGCAGTATGGCGAGTACATAATGACGCCTTGCACGATATAGATGATCCTGATGATAACGAGCAGGCTCATCCTCTAACACTTGCATTCGCCGTGTTTGCACTGACATCTACGACATGAGCAGTGAGTGGTGTTTGGATCTACTATGACGTGAAGTGAGAGTAACATACGTGTTTCCGCAAGTGCACTTGTTCTCGCCGCAGTGGTTGTTGACAGGAATCGCGTTTACCTATGTCGTCACGACCGATCATGAGCGAAGGTCTGAGCAGGTGGCGACAAACACGGTGACGTACGAACTGCATTGTCGTTTGAATGGTCAGAGTGGCTCTTTAGTGGAGAGGAGAACTAGAGAAAGGGTCGTTGCACTCGCCTCCCCCCTTTTTATGTTTCGTCCGGTCACTGCCGCACCCAAAAGCGACTGTGTCCAAGAAATGCCTCAGGGGCAGTCATTCCGTCTGTGTTCTCACGACGCGTCACATTGAGGACGTTTCTTGAGAGCGTGAATGCCTTGTTGGTCACTTGCGCTTCCTTTTTTTGTCTCCATGGTAGTATGTGGCAGCACAGCAGGTGGAGTCAACCAAGATCCCTTGATGCCTCGGCACACGTATCGGCGTATCGCCGCGATAGTTGCTGTGATGTCTGGATTTATTTCCTGCTCTAACTCCAAGTGTCACACACTCTGATATGATGCCGCTTTGGGCTGCCCCAGAGTCTCTTCCTTTCCTGAACACGTTTAGGCTGCGGGCAGCACCCGTGTCGCATGACACCCACATTATAAATACCACTGAGCCCTTCTGCTCAGGCGGTGTGGCACCTCACATAGCTTTCGACAGAAGAAGGTTTCACTTGTGGTCCCTCCCTTCGCCCGCAAGCCTGGACTGGGCGTATCGATCCGTGTGCATGGTGCATCCAATCTTATCCTCTCTGCCATAATATCAATCCCGTGCCTGCCACACGCCTTGACTCTGGTTTGTAATCGCGTTGCCGTGACAGCCAAAACAGGAAGGTGAATGACTGATGTGAACACGCTTCTGGGATGAGGCATTTCTTGGACGATCGCCATGAAGTCGTAATTGGACGACGCACCGCGCCCACGAGCACACGCACGGACCAGCGGGGCCTGAGGCATTTCTTGGACAGATCACGTGTTGGCTGCGGGGGAGATATAAAATGGGGGATGAGCGCGACCTCTTCTCTCCAGACCCACTCTTCCTCACTTTTGAACCCAACTCTTCAAACTCGAACTACAATGCAATTCGTACGTCGCAGCTTCCATTCCGCGCGAGTTTCACTGACGGTCGTGATGGTATAGGTAAACGCTATCCCCGTCAACAACCACTGCGGCGAGGACAAATGCACTTGCGGCGTCACGTACGTTCATGGACCAGCTTCGACGTTGGGGACACCCCACTCACTCGTCTGCTTCTAGGTGCCAGTGCAAGCCCGGTGAATGCAAGTGTTAGATAACGGTGCTTGGTCGTCGTAGGCTGCTAGGATCGTGATCGCGAATGACGCATCCGACGGTGTGCTAGACGGCCAATCATGTACACCCTGCTTGTACTATCAGCGTGGACACAATGTCACTTGTTGTATCAGTGAAGCAGTACTGTGTGCGATCGGTATTTGAGCTCGCGGTGGGATCGAGTGCCATACCCCGTAGCAACATGCCGTCAAACCTGACCAGAACTGGGCCGGTACAGCGCTGCATGGTGGCCGTCTTGCTATGTGTTTGGATACGGGCAGGCGTCCCTGGAAGACAACAGCTCTGGGATCCAGCAGCTTGGGAGAACAGCATACGAGTTGTGCGCCGCAGGATTCATCGGGAGTGCGTCGTACACCGAGACAAGTGAACGCTGAGTTCTCGAGAGAAAAACCATGTGCTCTCGAATTCATCATCCACGGGGCCTCTCTGATTGACTACGATGTACATGTGTTCAGATAAGTATATGCGCAGTCAGACAAGAACTCTGAATGGCGTCAAAGCGACTATCAGCGCAGTGTACGACATGATAATGTGCCCCCTCCCGTCGATCAACGTGAAATCCGATGCAGCAGGACGAGTGTTGAAGCCAACACAAAGGGCGTGAAGCATTGGGGTGGGGAAATGACAGAGGAGCCTCGCGACAGAGGTCAAGGATGGAGAACGGAGCCCAAGACTGCGAAGTGCCGCGAGTGTCAATATGCAGGCAGAGGATCGAGCATCTTGGATTTGATCCACCACCAGATCATGCACCTGAAAAGACGAATAATGTAAACTGTGTGAGCAAGAGAGACGGGAGAGGGCATCAGCGTTGAGCGCAGCAGCATCACAATTTGCAGAACAAAGGTATTGCCAGCGGCATATGAGGCCAGAGATTGCATCGTTGTGCCAGTGTGCCGGTTTCAGCACGCAGAGTTCACATATAGACATCCCTGCATTCAACTATCGAGAACAGAGCCAAGGGACTCCGTACCTCATAACGAGATATCTTCCATCGTGGGGTTCATAAGGTGGAGTGCCAATGAAACGACCTCCCACCGGGCTCATGTAGCCCAACAATACGAGGGCTTGAGAAAATCGGTCGAGTGGGTACTGGCGGATTGGAGAGCGTACTGATACAGTCTGCTGCCAAACCGAGAGAACCATTCAGGTGAGGGAGCTCCTGTATGCGCATGCATAATATAGAATGACGTCCCACTCGGTCCGCTCAAGGGGTTTCTTGAGTGAATAGAGTGGACGGGCCTGCATAAGATTTTAGCGTCGCGCTATCCAAGAAAGAGATCTCTGAATAGCCTTACACGAAGATATTGGATGTGCTCACCTGCTGCGAACGGCACGCACGGTGACCAATTTGTTCACTCGCTCCACGCTCCCCGCGGAGGCAATCACCTCCTCCCGGTCCACGTACGTCCCGTGGCCACTGACACATTCCCGCTGCGTTCATGAGTGTCCGAGATGGGTGCACAGCTCGACTCACCGCATCGCGTCGTGCGCCGGTGTGATCGGCTCACCCAAATAGACCAGACTGGACTCGTCGGTTTCCATGAGATCACCGACGTCGAGATGATGGCGCGCAACGGCGGGATACACGATGTACATCGTGCTGGACGCTCCTCCAGTGCGACGGCGCCATTAGACTTTGCTGACATAATCCTCGTTGCCCCTGGACATTATCTGCCGCTGCTCCACGAGGTCGCAGGATTCACGTCCCTCCCAGACACGTTCTCTGACATGAATTCGATCGCCTGTCGTCAGGGCAAGCGAGCATTTATCACCCAGGTAACAGTCGATTAGGGTTCAACCCTTTCTATTGACGGATAATAGACAGACACGGTCAACAATGGGGACAGACGCGGGTGAAAACGCAAAGGCTACAAAGGTTTCATCGATAGCGACACAATAAAAAATGGCGGCCTCCTCCTCTCGGTCTCTGTGCCACTGACAGGACCGTCCGCGTCAGCACGGCCTCCCACAGCATCAGCGACGCGTTATGCGTTTACTTGTGTGCCAGAAAGTATGCAGACAGCGCTGGCAAGTCGTTGAATCCCGCGTCTGAGTATCTCTGCCTGCGCGATCCGTTGTACTTAAGGACGACAACAGTTCCACACCACTGCTTCGCAGCAGCAGCAGCAGACGTGATGTGGTAGATGGCACGGTTGACAGGCGCACCGCGCGACAGGGCACTCGGCGAGTACCACAAGTGGAGGGGGAACCGGAGTGGTTCCCCGTTGAGCCCCTGGGTCAAAACGATGCTCTCCGCATGCCCGTCGGGGAAGTTGCCACCGACAAGTGGCTGTGGGCAGATGCCCTGCGACGGAACTTGCGATAGTCGGCACTTGATCGTAATGAGCTTTGGGTGCTCTAATGGAACGTGAATAACGGCATCCACATATGTGCACTCGCGCGTCAACACGCACACACCTTCTTCAGGGGCAAAGAGGATCGCAGACACCGGGATCAACTGCTGCTCGGCTGGTGGTGGAGTAGCAATCATCTTGTATTTCTGCGCGTGGGCCGCCGGGACACACTCCTCGCGATGGCGGGGCCAGTCCTATACAGCCGCGCACGTCGCGGTCAGTTTGCAACGAGTCGCGTGACACGACCAGGAAGCGTGCTCACGCTCGAGAGGTGCTCCGGGGAGCAGTACCATGCGGTTTGGCAGCGGCTGCACCACATCGAGGTGGGTCTGCAGCAAACCGTGCAAGGGTGGTTGATGAGAGGAACCGAGTTCATATTTACGCATAAAAGAGATGAGAGGCGGTCAGGGAGGACAGATGACTTGCTGGTGACGCTGGCATCTGGCAAGACATGACAGGGTTTAAATACCTTTTTTGACAATGTCGAACCCTTTGCGACCCTTGAGAGTCGTCAAGTAGCGTGTGAGCAGGAGAAATACTACCGAGATCCCGGTGCAGGTTGAGGCGGTGTGATTTAACCAGGCACATGGAGTAAACCTTCAGACCCGGGTGCTGGAGCGCTGACAGGTGCGGCGAAACAATCACTAAGGATACGTGAGCACATTCATTGACTCATCTCCCCAACTAACAATAAAGATTTATTGGCAAGGCACCGCAAGGGGGGAGTCAAGTCGTCCAATCTAGCCCAGATAGGGTCTAGTGCTGGATCTTTGAATGTTTTGCATGTCCTTGCCAACGCGGTGAGATGATTGTTTGCATAATAAGAGTGCCGTGCTTTGGAGTGTAGCAGGAGCGGAGTATAGGATATACGGATAATCATCTCTCATATTTGGAGCGCATGATGTATCTTGTGGAGGCTTCAGCAGGCCAGAGACTTGTAGCCGCTGGCAAAGCGCACCGACCGAGGGCAGATATAGATAGGGGTCGGCTTGAAAGATCCTGAGCGGAGTTGCGTTCGGGGCTTGAAATTCACGCCAACTTGATCACGCGCTAATTCACATTTACAATCATTACTACTGTCCACTTCAATCTTATGGACAGTACATAACGTTTTACGGCCGTGTGGATGATTCTGGTCATGGCGAGTAGGTTCATCCTCTAACATGTGCATTCTCCTGGCTTGCACTGGCATCTGAAGCACGTATGTAGAGTGAGTAGTCAGCATGTCATGAATCCCTGGTTGTGTAACGTACGCGCTCCCGCAAGTGCACTTGCTCTCGCTGTCTCACGAGGTGACATGTCCTGACAGAGAGAGTGCCTTGTTGGTCACCTTCAACTATCCCTGTAGCAGCCCGTAGCGACACCACAGGCGGAGTCAATCGAGGCCCCTTGAGAGTGTGAGCGCCTCGTTGGCGTCACGTATCGCCACGATACTATTTCCAGACTTTGCCCCGCTCAAAACGTGCACCTCTAGTATGGCACTGTCTCGTTCCTCCAGTGCGAACCACGCCGTAGGACTTACAATCCCCTTTTGAGTACCAGGTGTACGTTGTCTTTTCGAGTGATCGTTGCGTCAATGATGCACATGTCACTGCGCACGCATGACACACCTTGCAGCTGGTGCCATAATCACTGCCTCGATAATTCCTAATCGCGCTGTCAGTGGATGCGTGGGGGTCCACATGCTGTGACGGCAGCGATCAAAATAGGAGGGCGGATGATTGATAGGCCACTTCCTGACATGAGGCATTTATTGGACGACCGTCATGATAGCTTAATTGGAGGATGCTCCGCGCCTGTGAGCCCACGCACAGACCAGCAGGGCCTGAGGCATTTCTTGGACATCCCACGTGTTAGCCGCAGGGGGGAGGTTGTTAGGGTCCTTTCTCCAGTACTCTCACCTCGGCTTTTCCAACCCAACTCTTGACACTCGAACTACAATGCAATTCGTACGCGGCCGTTTTTGCCCGCTGTCCGATCTTACTCACGATCGGTCGTGATGGTATAGGTCAATGTTATTCCCGTTAACAACCACTGTGGTGAGACCCAGTGCACTTGTGGCGATGCGTACGTTCACGGTTCTGTTTCGACGGGGATCCTCTCACTCGTCCGCTTCTACTAGATGCCAGTGCAGGCCCGGTGAATGCAAGTGTTAGACAACGCGTCATAGGCTGCTAGCCTAGGTTGTGATCACGAATCACGTTTCCGACGGAGTGTTTGGACGGTTATCATGTACACCCTGTCTGTACTATCAGTGTGAACAAACGGCGGCTGTTGTACAAGTGGAGTGCGTGCGTGTGGTGATCAAGCTGACAGTAACAATATTGTTTCCCTAGAACTCGACATGAGCTGAGAATGACCATGGCCACCGAGCGTCTAGATAGAGCTCAACTCTACCAATTCTGACTTCACTCGTATTTGCATCTCCGCACGTCATGTGATGCACATATATTACATCGTAGATATTCTGCGAGACTACAACCCCGAATGACAGTAAAGTGGCCCCTCGTTGACACAGTGGTAGGCTGGTAGCATAGCTTGCGGGGTACTAACGCGCATTCCCTCTCTCGAGCACCCCCAATTAGCGCGTGCAGCAGCGCTGTGAGGATCGGGCCTCCAGGGAGCATCGCAAGGCCGTTCTTTTCACCCAAAGGTCGTACGCCAGTTTACGAACGCGCGACCACCCTAGCGAGGTTGAAGTCGAGGAACGGCGCGACGCAGAAAAAAACACCGAGTGCGTCGACATACAAATGCTTGGGAACACTGATTGAGCGGAGTCTGGCAGTTGGGAAAGTATTTTGATGCAATCTGCAGCCAAACCGAAAGAACCCATCAGGCGAGGGAGCCCCTGCACGCGACGTGCATAGCGTAGAACAATGTCCCACTCGGTCTGTTCAAGGGGTTTCTTCAGTGAAGATCGACGGGAGGGCACATTATCAT
Organism: Boletellus ananiceps; assembly: GCA_038089975.1. NCBI lineage: Eukaryota > Fungi > Basidiomycota > Agaricomycetes > Boletales > Boletaceae > Boletellus > Boletellus ananiceps. The sequence goes on along the minus strand of JBBPLV010000252.1, from coordinate 1,660 downwards.
ATCGCACACTACGCTGATAGTCGCTTTGACGCCATTCAGAGTTCTTGTCTGACTGCGCATATATTCATCTGAACATGTGTACATCGTAGTCAATCAGAGAAGCCCCGTAGATGATGGATTAGAGAGCACATGGTTTTTCTCTCGAGAACGCAGCGTTCACTTGTCTCGGTGTACGACGGGGCGACGCACTCTTAGTGGATCCCGCGGTGCACAACTTGTATGCTAACCGCTGGATTCCCGAGCTGTTGTCTTCCGGGGACGCCCACCTGTATCCAAACACATGGCAAGACGGCCACCATGGAGCGCTATACCGACCGAGTTTTTCTCAGCTCTGAAAGGATGCTGCTACGGGACGTGGCACTCGATCCCACCGCGAGCTCAAATACCGCACGCACGTAGCACTACTTCACTGATACAACAAGTGTCATTGAGTCCACGCTGTCAATGATAGTACAAGCAGGGTGTACATGATTGGCCGTCTAGCACATCGTCGGATGCATTATTCGCGATCACGATCCTAGCAGCCTACGACGACCGAACACCGTTATCTAACACTTGCATTCACCGGGCTTGCACTGGCACCTAGAAGTGGACGAGTGAGTGGGGTATCCCCAACGTCGAAGCTGGACCATGAACGTACGTGACGCCGCAAGTGCATTTGTCCTCGCCGCAGTGGTTGTTGACGGGGATAGCGTTTACCTATACCATCACGACCGTCAGCAAGACTCGCGCGGAATGGAAACTGCGACGTACGAATTGCATTGTAGTTCGAGTTTGAAGAGTTGAGTTTCAAAAGTGAGGAAGAGTGGGTCTGGAGAGAAGAGGTCGTGCTCACCCCCATTTTATATCTCCCCCACAGCCAACACGTGGTCTGTCCAAGAAATGCCTCAGGCCCCGCTGGTCCGTGCGTGTGCTCGTGGGTGCTGTGCGTCGTCCAAGAAATGCCTCACCCCAGAAGCTGATCCGACCGTGTTTCCCGCGCCACATGAGCGTGTTCGCCATCAGTCATTCACCTTCCCGTTTTGGCCGTCTCAAAGACATCTTGCCCCCTCGAATCCCATTCCTTTGCACGTCGGATCGAAATTACTACCTCGGCAACAATGTCGCCGAGTGACACTATATCAGACTGTATAGGCTAATGTGGGACTTTACTGATTCTGTGCTTCGACCAAAGCGACTTGTTCGCTGTCCTCCGTCATTTTCATCGGTAAGGACAACCTGTTTCTAAACATAGATTGAATGTTGTCTCGCTGCTTGTCCTCTTGCGCATACAGATTTGTTCTGTCTTTCCTCAGGTACGTATGACAGTCGCTCCGCTGCCGGCAAACTATCTTGTATCCCTCTCTAGTTCTGATACCATCTTCCACCGATGTCCACGCAGGACACGCACGTCCCCTTTTGGAGACAAGACCCACGCTCGTCACTGTGCGCACCCCTGCGTCCCGTTGTCACAATGACTAGCATCTGGTTTGTAATTGCGCTGCGGGTGGGGCCCACATGCCGAGACGGCCAAAACAGGAAGGTGAATGACTGCATCTGCAGAACGGTCTAACAACGTAACGTTTTGACGACACCTTTTACACGATTCTTGAGCAACGATTGGTTCGCCTGTGGCCAAATGAATGGAGTTGCCGACAGATGCTACTATATCCTTTTATAT
>JBBPLV010000251.1:0-25605 GCA_038089975.1 Boletellus ananiceps | reverse complement strand
CACTGTTCCTTCCCTAGGGCCCGTTGGTGGTGCTGCACTTTCGGCCCATAGAGATGTTGATAAAGTGGCATTTACTGGATCCACCGTGACCGGCCGCAAAGTTTTGGAAGCTGCGGCGAAGAGTAATTTGAAAAAGGTTTGTTTACATGCCTCTCCCGCGTGGCAATAGACACCAGGACGGTGTATTCAAACCATGCCAATAGGTATCCCTGGAGCTCGGCGGAAAGTCTCCCCACCTTATCTTCGAGTCCGCGGATCTTGACCAGGCAGCCAATTGGGCATGCCTCGGTATTCTTTACAATACTGGCCAAGATTGCACAGCGGGATCTCGTTTGTATGCGCAGGATTCAATCTACGACAAGTTTGTCGCCCTACTGGTGCAAAAGGCTAAAGAACTTGTGATCGGAGATGGCTTTGATGAAAAGAGCGGAGGTGGCCCCGTTGTCGGTTCATCGTGCCGGATTTTAATATGTCTGGCTTATAACTTTGTCCAGGTCTCTAAGGTTCAATACGACAAAATCTGGAGATACATCGAAAGTGGTCTAGCTCAGGGCGCGAAGCTCGCACTCGGTGGTCAGAAACGGCCGGGAAAAGGGTTTTTCGTGGACCCGACCAGTGAGTGATGCTCCGCCCGTGTTATCTTTGTCCCTAAACTCAGATACCACACCATAGTATTCACGAACATCAGCCAAGACATGAAGATAGTGAGATCTGCTTTGATGTGTTTGGAGAATTCTTCTGATGCACGATGCAGGTTCAGGATGAGGTGCCTGGTAGGGTATCGCAGATGATCCGGCTTTTTGAAACATCCTCTAGATTTTTGGACCCGTCCTTGCGGTCGGCAGATTCAAGACGGAGGAGGAAGCGATAGCCCTAGCTAACGACACTACTTACGGTCTTGGCGCTGGACTGCACTCGAGTGAGTCTGACATACAGGGGCCCTTTACGCGTGGACCTGACCTCGGGCGCTTGTAGAGGACGCTAGCCAGTGCATGCGGGTCTCATCTGCCCTGGAAGCCGGGACGGTGCGCGAGGCTGTCTTCGACGTTTGCGCTGAACCCTGAGGATCTAGCACAGGTGTGGGTCAACCAGTACAACATACTTGGCAACAACGTTCCCTTTGGTGGGAAGAAACAGAGCGGGATAGGTTTGTCGCGGTGTATTACCATTGAACGATTGGTCTGATATGCTCAAGGTCGCGAGCTTGGCAGTTACGCCCTCGACGAGTATACGTCTGTCAAGGCTGTCCACTGGAACTTTGGAGAGAAGGCCGACTGGCCATTGTAGAAATGAGTAGCTCTGCATCAAGTTAATCTTGTCGGACGACGCTCCGTGTTACTGTATTGATGCCAAGTGTACGTTATCGAACAAAGGAAAGACCGAATGATTGTCTTGCCGACTTCCTTGCAAGTGCGTGGTAGCAAGCCATGTATGTGCCGCCTGTGGGGGCCTATTCGGTAGCCATGGCACGCCGAAGGGTGCGCACCGCAACGAACCTTGGCGCCGAAATTACAGAAGTGTGGCACACACGAGAACCACAAGGCGTATCAATGAACGCATGCACATGCACACAACTCAAACATCATCCAAGCAAGCGTTATGCACACGACAAGTCAAAATGCATCCCGTCTCGGCATTGCCGGAGGAAGCCCACGCGAATGAGAGCATAAAAGTCAAGTTCCATCACGATCGTTGTTGAACACGCTGCTCAATTATGGTCATAAAACCCGGCCTGAGGCTGTACGCTCCCGTGGTCAGAAAAACTGATGAAAAGGGTGCGTCAGCAAATGAGCGAGGGGGGCCCAGCAAAGGAGCTGCTTACGGCGTCTGCAGCATCACGTCTGCGGAGTACTGCCCCTGTGCAGCGTCCACGAAGGCGACGGTGGGAGAGTAGTAATCTCCCTGGGGAGGATATCCCTGCAGGAAGCCCGAACCGGCGGCGGTACTGTGAGGGGCTCCGTCCCACGTCTCGTGGATGGACCCTGTGGCGGGCAGCGTCGAAGGGCCTTCCTGACCTATCGCAGCCGAGAACAAACTACATTCCATGTTGCGTCTCTCGCAACGGAGACAGCGTGTCGAATTGCCGTCATACGCGCACTACAGGGATGTTGAACATGAGGTCGGCCCAAGAGAAGAGGGGAGGAAGAAGAAACCTTTTTGTGGCTCCTGCGACAAGCCTGACAAGCTTCCCTTGCTCTCTCTGCATTAGCGTTCATGGTCGTCAAGCTGGGTTTCAGAGGTCGAGTCGTTCAAGAGCCTTAAATACGCCAGCGAAAATAGACGTACGCCCATGGCCAACGGTATGGATCAGAAAGCCGTTCTACTAGATCAGCACCAGGAGGACATGGGACCCATGATCTGGTGAAACAAACCATCAAGATCATCACCACCAAAGGTCTGGACGGCGTCTTCCGAAGGCTCAAAGGCCAAGTGAAATGCACCCCACGCTACATTCGGGAGGTGCAATCGTTGCCGCGGTACCAAGTGGAAGGAGATTGACGTGCACGAGTGCTTGATCAGGTGGCGCACGAGCTTTGGATACGCGCATGACGGAACACACGTTGCGTTTGCCAATCCACGTTGTGCAACCAAGGCCATGGCTGTTATTCCACTCCTATCCTGAACACGGGGCGTTGGGGGCGAATGGGCTCCGAGAACCGCGTACTCATCCCGGAGATCAAGTCTGACTGACCCGAGAAGGTTGGAACTCGCGTTTTTGAAGTGATCGCGTCCTCGACGGAACCTCGACATTGTCCTCGAATAGGAAAGCACAAAGCGGACGCTCCCCTTGCTGGAACAAACCTGGCCTCACCAGTTGGGTGTGGGTGACAGGAATCACCGATCAGATTCCTTCTCTTCTCCGCTGCAAGCCTAGTAAGTTCAACAAAAGTATGAGACAAGGTTTGATCCAGCTTGCCTGACAGCATCGACCCCAAGCGCAGTCGCTCGATCGGTCCATGTGGAACCAGCTCGCGAACCACGCGACGACAACGTGCGTGCATGTGTCCAGGCACCCTTACACAAGCACACATCCCAAGACCCGACAAACGTCTAATGTCAGGGAACAGCGACATGATCACGGAAAAGAATTTATATTAACGGAACAATGTCACGACAGCAATGTCACGAGAAGGATGGAAAAGGTTCATAGGATGCAGGAACACAAATAGGTATGGTCGTGTATTAGAATTCACCTGAGTGGAAGGGACTGGCATCGTGTTCGCTGGCAGAGGTGCTATCGTCGCCAGGCTCAGGTTCCGCCACAATGCACCTGTTGGCTCATATGAGACATGGGATTAAAAGCTTGGTGAAGATAGCAACTACAAGTTTGGCTCATCAACGTCCATACTTCGAGTGGCATGTTCAGCCATGTAGGCATTGTATAGTCTGGATGCACCATGCGACATTATTGACGGGCCTGGATCAACTGGCATGGTCTGTCCATAATTATGCTGAGGAGTGTAACTTGATCCGGCAACATTGGGGCTGAAGTGATATTTGTGAGGGGAGGGAAGGAGCAGAAGAGAGGCGTCTTACAAGCTCTGCCGATAACCTCCCATGGTCGGCGCAGGAAATAGAAAGCTCGATGGCCCCAATCTGTAATTCCTTTTTCTTTCACATTTCTAGGTGGCGGAAATTTTGTGGGTACACATACGGCAAAGGGTCGGTAGTACTTGAACTTGGTCGCTCTTCCGTGCGTGCCATGGCCGGAGACAGCCTTTCCATCGAGTCCAACTCGAGGTGCTGTAACGCATACTGGACATCGGACAGAGAGCCCGGCGTCAGCTCCGCCGTGTGACTGCTGGCAGAGCGCGGTGCGGCATGGCGTCGGATTGGCCCAGGACCTTGGTCGACATTGATTCCCGAACTTGCGCTCTGAGTGCGATCACAGGGCAACCGGCGCGAGACACAGCGACGGCATGGTCCGTCGTCTTCACCGAATTTATCGGATGCGCACTGGTGACGCTTGGGCATGGCGAACAGTACGAGCGAGGAAACACTAACGCGCAGCTTCGACTTCCTGCAGGAGGTGCAGGCTCTCCCTACCCTCGGCCTTATCTGCATTGGCTGCCGGGCACGACCTGAAGAGTGCATAGAGGGCATAAGAAGGAGGGGATGATGGGAAGGCATGGTGCGAGTGTCTCCTTTTAAGCTTGGGTCCAGATACAGGAGCCGTTTCTTGCCCTAGGCATAGTCCTCCCGTGTCTCATCAAGCCGAACATGGAATATTCTCAATACCGGTGTCAGAGACCAGCCAGCTAATTTGACACATCAATCACATCGCGATAGCCTGACGGCCTAACTGAGGATAAAATCTAGCTCGGACTTGTTCCGTGCGGCTTGACGGAATGCAGTTGGCAAGAATTAATTAAAAGCCGCGAAGAACTGAGTGGAAACCTCACGATAACGCGACGGCGTGAATGAAGGCAACGAATGGTGGCTGGTGGATCAGGGGTGGGTGATACGGTGGACCGGGTTTCCTTTTTCATGATCAGCGCTGGGACATGCAAGCTGGGGCTGGGGAACATTTGGTCAGCTCTCGTCGAGCAAGTAGACCGAGGTCAGGCTTGGAGCCGTGACCGCGAACCGCCGAGAAGCGAGCGGACCTCCTGGCGCGAGCAGTTCATGTGAAGACTAACCACGCTGAGCAAAAAAATACAACAGGGTAAGTGATTCAGAGTAAAACGTACGTGAGATACAGTACATGTCACAGAGCCAAATAGTCTTTCACTTCCTCTTCGGTGAGCTTACGGAAAGTAGGTCGCGGACGTCCGGTTTGTCCCCCTTCCTTTCCTGCATCGAGTTCTTCTGTCGTCGGTACTGTGACTACGCCGATCTCGATGGTTTTCTCCGTCATCTGTCCTTCGAACCCTTCTTTAAGGGTTAACAGTGCGGTATGAATGGCGTCCTCCAGGCTAATGTCATCGTTGTATCTATTTTTACGTTAAAGGATCAGACCCATGCGGATGACTCTGAAGGGTCGTAACTCACCGCTTCTCCAGAAAAGTCTTTGCATTCACCATATTCTTACCTATTGCGCTAGCCTTCCAAGCCCAGAAGGACCCCGATGGATCAACCTGATAGAGACTAGGTCCTCGATGGATGTCATATCCTGCGACCAATAACGACACGCCGAAGGGACGCACACCGCTAGGTATGAAAAAAATGAGGGTTGACAAGCGGGTCACGTGCAGCAATCGGATCCTACCCTGACTGAGTGGCTTCCTGCATGACAGTTGCAATCTCCTGAGTCAAAACTTTCGTGGGTGGATACTCGCCGTAAACTTTCCAGTACGCCTGGGCACTCTTGCGTGCACGGGCGATGAGGACGCGAAAATCGGGGCCCATGCCCGAATAGACGATGCCGATGTTAGGGCAGACCACCGCCACCTTTTCGATCATGGAGTCGTCTATCAGGATGGAGGACGACTTCTTCTCGGTGGCGATGACGATGCCGTTTGACGCTGCAGAGAGTGAGCGACGACGGATAGGCGGACATGAGGACGATGAGACCTTTAATCCCGAGGCTTGTGGTCCCTTGTGAAACGGCGGCCAGAGCGTGTTCAATCTGCACAAGCTTTCCGCTCGGCGAGAAGACGGTCAGGGAGTAGCTGGCGGGGGAGATGAGACCTGAGGACAGGCTCAGGCGTGCATGTCATACCTGTAGGCGCCGCCGTCTGCACTGGCCATGGCTGGCTGATTGCGGGTGGAATGAAAGATGAAAGGGACGGTCACGCTGTACGCACGTCGGGCACACGCGTCTCTGTTTGGGCACTGTTTACATACACTGAATTCAGACTAATGCTCCTTGTACAATCTCCCCCACGTTCACTCGGCCTTGAGCGGCGTCGTCCTCAGGTAGGTTTGCTGCACAACAATCACTCAGTCGCCGTCCCTCTGCGCCTCGGTGACATACCTTGTGGAAGGTCGCCTCGGGGAACAGCGTCTTGGCCTCCTCGTTACTGACGCTCGGGTGCACGATCACGTCGTCGCCCTTCTTCCAGTTGACGGGCGTCGTGACCCTGTACTTGTCGCCGAGCTGCAGAGCTACGGGCATCGTTCAGACTCGGGCAAGCTGTCAGTGTCAAACGCGTTCTCACAGTCGACGACCCTGCGACCAGTCAGCGCCGGGTTGAGGGGAAAGGCACGATGCTCACCGGATGATCTCGTCAAAGTTCCTGCCCGTGGACGCGGGGTAGGCCAGCGTGAGACGAATGACTTTTTTCGGGTCAATGACGAAGACAGTTCGGATCTTTGGGGCGATAAGCAGGGCATGGGCGGTGCCAAGTGGACGTGTCACTCGCCGTGAAGGGGAGGCCCTTGTTGTCGCGGTTCGTAGCGTCCTGCTCGTCGAGCATGTCGTACAGCGTGGAGATCTTTCTGTCTGCGTCTGCGATCTGTGCACGACCGTGAGCGCGCACCGGACGGACAGGGACAGAACGCGAATCACAATCGGGAACTCGACGCTGGTGGGGCCAAACTTGGCACCAAACTCGTTGATGTCCTCGACCCACTTGTGGTGATCCTGGAGACCGTTGGCGGAGATGCCGATCACCTTGACGTTGCGTTTCGCAAAGTCGTCCTGGCGGCGAGCGACCTCGCCGAGCTCGGTGGTGCAGACAGGGGTGAAGTCTCCGGGGTGGGAGAAGAGGATGGCCTGGAGGGTGGTCAGACAGGGGGGGCGGGGACGGACTGGGCGATACCCAGGAGGTGCCGATCCACTCATGAAAGCGGATCGGACCCGCGGTGGTCTGGGCCTCAAAGTCGGGAGCGGTGGATCCGAGGCGGAGGGGGGGCATGATGCGGTGCGATATGATCTGCCATCGCGACGGACATGGTTTTATACGCGCGCTGGATGATGCACGATGGCGCCTTCGTTTCTCACGAGATAACATGTCTATTGCGTGATCTAGTAGTACGCGACGGCGTGCAAGATGCTGTGTGGATGGCGCTCTTGCTGCACCTCCAGAATTCGGCCCATGTCCTCGTCAACGTCCTGCGACGCCTCAATCTGTCCGCAGCACGTCAGCCACCGCCCACACCCGCGATGCGACTGCTCACCGCCGCAGCGAGATCCAGCATCGCCTTGCCTGCAATGAGTGCCTCCTCGTGGTTGTCCTTGATCTCGATGTTAATCACATGCACGGGCTTATTGAAGTCGCCGCCCCGTCCGAGCAGATCTCCGCCGTCTGTCAGCCAATAGGCGCGACCCGTGTCACGGACAGACCCACCGTCACACACGGCGTCGAAGCAGCGCTCCTCGCAGGTGATCACCACATCCGCAATCGTCCGACTATCTTGCCACCGCTCTGGGGCCAGTTTGATCCGTCGGTTCCGGTCCAACATCTGCAACAGCCCGTTTGCTGTATACCTTGTGCGCATCAGTCCACACACGACGCGCACCTCTGGGCCCCGACTTACAACCGCGGGTCCTTGGACTGCAGTTCTTCGTATATCGTGTTGTAAGGCGTCCCGAATGTGTAGATGTTGGGTTTATCTATCGACGGCCCGGGAAGGCGAACGGCGGAGCCTGTCCCGTACGAGACCACCCGATAGCCCGCTTTTCTGTGTGTGGGTCAGCCAACGCCGTCCCTCCGAGGACGACCGCTTACTGAAGCACGTGATGCCCCTCCATGGAACGGTTCTGAACGACGTCAGACTGTTTCTGCCCGTGCAGCTTCGCTTCATTACCTGGTTGCTGGCGCAAACAACGCAGAACAGCGGCCGCGGGTTGTATACAGGGAGAGAGAACGCCTCGTCGTTCGATGGGACGCTGGAACTCACGTCCAGTGATGGCAGGTACTGCACTTGCTGAGCTACTGCGTGCGCGTCGGTGGGCGGCCAAGGCTGTGGTTGTGGCTGCGGCGGGGCAGGCGACCCCGAGGGGACCCTTTGCAGACGGGGGTCGGCGCGGACAAGGCGCGGGTCGCGCGCTCGGCGAGGGTCCATGACTGTTCGGGGAGGGTTGAGTACAGTTCGAGACGGGAAAGAAAGCAATGTCAGCAGTATCCAGAACATCCGTGGTCTCCAGCTCGACCCAGCGAACGCGGGTCGATGAAGCATCCACTCTCAATCATCAGACAGCAAGGCGACGAGACGGCACTCACAGGCAAAGTACAAGCACAGCGTGACGGTGTCACACCGCCCTTGGTCCTGTCTCCCCATCATGTCCTGCTCCACAGCCGTACAGCACCCAGGGCCCCACAGGCTGCCCGCCATCGTGGAGCGGATGTCTTCCTACCGCACACCCTCGCAGGATGATATCCGCCTGGTTGGGCGTGCAATAGCCCGCGACGAGCAAGTCATTGAGGCGCTAAACTCCGAAATGCGTGCGATCACGGCGCAATTGGAGCAGGTCCGTCTTCGCAAGACGAGGTATCAGGACAACATTCGTCAATACCGGTCGCTGATCACCCTCGCGCGCCGCATCCCGCCCGAGGTCCTCGCTGACATCTTTGAACTCTGCGCCGAGAGCGGTTGGACCCGCGCCCCTCTCGTCGCATCTCATGTATGTTCCGCCTGGAGGAGGGCAGCAGAGCATCCGCGCGTTTGGTCTCGCGTCTACGTCGACTGTGGCCTCGGCAACGCTCTAGCCAAGACCAAACTATGGCTTTCCAGAGCACAGCAGTCACCACTTCATATCACCCTTGATGTTCCCGCCAATGCATTGTCCACGGAAGAAGCCCTCACTGTCCTTCTGGCACGTTCTGTGCAGTGGCGAAGCATCACCCTCCGCACCCATGACTCCATCCAACTCAACCACATCTTGTCCTCCATGCATCGCCCATTCCCACAATTGCGCCGGCTTGACTGCACAACCCACTGGGACACCCCTACGGCGGACTTTGTCGACTTTTCCGCCGTCCACGATGCTCCCTCGCTGTATCAGCTCGACATCGAGCAGCCTAATTTGTCTCGCTGGAGCATCCCCTTTCGATTGGCAAACCTGCGCCTCGTTCTCTCGTCGTCGAGGATCCTTTCAAACGCCATCTCGGCCTCGAGATGGACGAACATGGTTGCCAATCTGCTCAACCTGAAACATCTGACTCTAGAGCTCTCCGCCGATTCGGAGTACCATTACGAGCTTGACACCATGCATGTTGCGGACCTTCCTCATCTCGACTCCATCGTATTGGTGGTAACCCGCGAACTCCTCGGCGTGCTCGATAACGTGCATGCACCAGCGCTCCGAAGGCTTTTCCTCCGCTGTCCCTCTGGACATGAGCACCCCTCGTCCGGCACGGTCATTCGCCGTTTCTTGGAGTCATCCCCTCGTATAGAATTGTTAGAATTACACGATGTAGACTTACCTCGGGAAGAATTGGTGCAATGCTTCACACTATTGCCACGACTAGAAGAACTGCGTTTGCACGACAGCGACATATCAGACGACGAACTGCAACTCCTGTTTGGTTCTGGGGGTCTGTGCCCGAATCTCGTACGGCTGGACGTGCGCTGGTGCGTACACTTGACTGGTTCGGCACTGGTTCAGCTCGTTAGGAGCCGCGTCCAAATCGAGGAGGCAGTAGGCAAATCAGGCAGGGCACCTAGCCAGGCCAAGGAGATGGAGGAGGTGGCCGCTATGAACTGTTTGTACGTCAAGGAACAGGACGTGCTTGATATCGCGGCGTACACGACCTGCCGGCTTATGTTGAGAGCAACGGATGATTTTTGCAGTGAGCCACTGAACTTGACGACATCCGAGCGGATGGGTGACGCTTCACCAGGGACCACGGGCTGCTGTGCCAACGAGAGGTACAGACAACGCATGCGCCTTCGCCACAACATTGGTTTTCGCGAAAGAAATCCGGTCCTTGCCAGGATCATTCTATGAGTTGGATTCCGGGCGTATCGCGTTACACATACACAGTCTTGTATCTAACACGTAGCCTTGTCAGTCACAAACTATGGTGGCCGGTGGTAGAAGGGACACCGTATACCTCAAACAATGACTGCAATCCATCTTCCGCCCGGAGACAACCATTGCTCTACCCAGTGTCGGCATGGGACAATGCTCTCAGCTCGTGGCGCACGCTGGGTGGCAACTGGCTCGCTTGCAGCAGCCACAAGGTAGAATGTGGCTGTGCAACCTGGCACGTGACATGACATGACGGTCCAACGCACCGTCGGTTTCCATCCCGCTTCTTGTTTACTGACGCCATGGGACACACGGACCGCACTGCAGACTTCCGGGAGGCCATCAAGTCGAGGCAGCACTCGACCCCTACTACCAAACGACGAAGAGTAACTTCCGAGGCGGAGCCTCGTGATACCTTTGAGAAACGGTACATGCAGGAGGCCTACATCATCGTGCGCACACTATTCCGATTGCTTGTAATGCGATTGACATGCTTCTCCCAGCTGAGCCACATACGTACTCTGACGCGGGTATTGGGCAGCATCCGGCGGCCTTACCTGAACGTTGATTCGAACTCCAGTCCGCTCGTGCGGCAAGGTTCTCGAAACCTCGACCTGAACGACTCCCAGCAGCTGTGGTCAGACATCAAACATCTCTCAAACGAGGAGAGGGACCAGATTGATCTCCAGGCCCGACTCATTCTCACCCGTTGTACGGACCGAGTGAAGGAGATGGAGGCCCTCGAGAAGCGTGCGTTTCTGCCATCTGGTTTGACAGTTGGAGCAATTCTTTGAGTCCTTTCCAATCCAATAGGGCGTGTCGAGCTGGCTGCACACAAGATGAATCCGTTCGCACGATTTCTCCCGGCGAGATTGGTGCAAGGCGGTTCGGCTATGCTTCCAGAGTATCTGGCTGCCCATCATGCGAGCGTAACCTGGTACCTCGCTCGGCGTTTGACCGAAGCGAGCCAGCACCAGAAGGAATTACAGGAGGAGCGTATAAAACGACAGCTGGAGCGCACACGCACGCTCGGTTCTAGTGCCGCTCGGGAGGTTGTAGCAGTAGCCTCGAGGGATGTCGCGCAAACAAGGCGACAGCCGACGAGCGACAGCTGGCTTGGTGGTGCTTCATCTGCGCTTGTGTCGGGTATTGCTGCCACGATCGGCTCCGCTTCTAGTCGATCACCCGCCGTCCAACCAGCCGGATCTAGTCTTTCCGTGGAGACTTCGGATGACGATGAAGAAGAACTAGAGTTGACTGAATCACAAATTCTCCAGTTTGAGACTGAGAATGCGAACATTCTACGATCGGTCCAGGACACGTTAGAGTCAGTGCAACAAGCAGAAGCGCGGTTGATGGACATTAGCAATCTCCAAGTGGAGCTGATTACGCACCTCACACGTCAGACTGAGCTTACTGAACAGCTCTATGAGGATGCGATCGCAACTACTGGAACAGTTGAGAAGGGTAATGTGCAACTCAGGGAGGCCAGACGGAGGGCAAAGGACAGCAGAATATTCATTCTTGTGTTCCTCGTCGGGGCTAGTCTATCTCTGTTGTTCTTACACTGGTACTAGATGTCGTAGATCCCATCGAACACGGCGTACACTATTCAGTCATATTCACAGATGTACAAATAAACGGCAAGAGAAGGGTTGAAGGTCCCAGATGCTTGATCTACGGCTTCTGAATCTGAGACGGCACAAGGAGAAGGCCCTGCTCGCCATCTTCCAGCGCTTTCGAGTCTGATTCGCCAGTGCCCGAGGGATTCCTTTTCAAAGTTGCCTTTCACAAGCAATTGGCCGCACTGCCTGCAGTCGGGAGCGTGAAATGGAGGAAGACGGGATCTTGCGAGCTTGAATAGCTGTGATCATGGTGCTTCCAGTGAACAGAGTGCCACCAAACGCTGATTGGACGATTACGATGTTAGCAACGGCCAAAGGGGCTAGCAAACTGGTTTTTGTGCGGCTTCTTTGTTCGCCGTCGGAGGAACTTGCAAAGAATGCGACCCTATGAAAACGTGAGGGTGGCGAACGCAAATGAAGATAGGGATACGGCCATGATGCCCTATGCACATGAAATGTGAGGAGTTACAATCAAAAAAACAAATCACTCACGGCGAACGGGGGGTTGGAGTACTCCCATGGAGGAGACGACATGCGGAGAAGAATAAGAATGATGGGAGGCATTGCAGCCCTTTGCATGTAGCTCGATACGATGGAGGCGGGGCAGTATAGAAGCGTGTGGTTTATGAGAGTACGATCACGGCGTCGAGCATCTCCATCGGTAACGTCTGGGCGAGCGGCTGCAAAATGAGGAGCACAGGACAGTGAATACGAAAGCAAAGCCTCCGACGGTGGAGATGGGTCGCGGGAATGATGCCTTGCATGTCGTAGGAGCCTCCACGGATGCTCGCGAACGTTGAGTGGCCAAACGAATTTAGGAAGACACGCAGAGTGTGATGATGGGAGTACATACCAGTCGGAGCGGTGAGGATGAAATAGCCATAACGGAGGCGACGAATTTCGGCGATGAAATCGTACATGCACTGGGCAATGCGACTGGGTGGGACTAAAACAATGAACGCGATCAGGCACGCATGGAAAAGGTGGAAGAGGCAGCGACGCGACTCTTGGGATCACTGCGAGATCGCAGGCAGGTCCCTGCAGCTCGCCTTTTCGCAGCGTGCATATAGAGTCACGTGGTGCATATGAGCACAGCCACTTAGTTGTTAACTCTCGACGTTCAACACGACTCGCGTCTACGCGGATACCATCACTCACGCCTCATGGAAAAGTTCTCTGCGTTTAGAGTGAGCTTCCAGTGCGCTCGATTACCACATCCCGCTCACTTTGAGTAGGACCCTGGAACGGGAATACAGGTCGGCCTGTCTTCTCTCTACTCCACCAGACGCACTTCTGAGCACGGGTCCATTGACTCAGCCTTTTCTTCCGCCGGTTCCACCGTCAGATCGTGACATTTTCTTCTCATTGTTGGCACCAGTTCGTGTCATATTTGCCGTCCTGCGGTCCGTGCTCGTTGTGGCGATTACCGTTCTACACATCGTTCTAGTAAATGTGTTGTGCACACTTCTCGTGAGCCTCTACCGTTGTTCATGGTGCTTTCGTCTCAAATTCAGACACCCGTTCCCCCCCTCTATCGTCTCGTCGAGGGGACAAGTACGGTAGTGTTGAGCCGCCTTGTCCTTTGCGTACTTGGCTTTCTACGGATCCCAGAGGAACAAGTAGCTCGCAAGCGAGGGTCTGTCTCTTTCCCCCCACCAGTCGCTCTCTCATCCTTCGAATAGGAAACTATCCGATTCTAGCTGGAGCCCGAAAGCTGGCGACATCATTGTGTCCAATTGGAACTCCTGGATCGACATCCTGTGGCTCTCGTATCGGTAAGTGAAGTATTGGGCTTGAGAACATTGTCCCCAACCCTCGCGACAGGTTCAATCCCATCTTCGTCTTGCCCGTTGCCAATGAAGTACAGTCCCCATTGGCTACTCCTGATCGGGATGCCGTATCCTACAGACCTGGTCGCAAGGCAGGTACTGGTCCCGCCGCGATATCTGTCCCCACTCGGTCCATCAATCCACGCCTGCCTATCCTTGGATTCCGCCAGATGTCCTTGTTATCGATGATTCGAGCCACCGGTAGAACCCCTCAGTCACTTTCGCCAGGTTCCTCCGCCTCCCTTGAAGACATCCGGAAGTCTGCAACACGGCCCGTAGTGGTTTTTCCCGAATGTACGACGAGCAATGGTCGCGGTCTTCTTCGATTTGCTCGCATCTTTGAGTGTTACAAGGTACCGGTGAAGGAATTCGATGTGTTCGTTATGTGTATCAGGTGAGTTTGGTCCTGAACGCGCTTCGGCTGCATCCTCTTATGCCAGTGTCCCTAGATACAGTCTCCCGACAGTCTTCCAACCTTCCCTTACGCACCCCATTCCGTCCTCGTTCAACCCACTTTACCACATGTTTTCTATTGCAAGCACCTTGTCTCCTCAGGCCATGTCCGTTCGCATGCTCCCGCTTTCCGAGTCTCCTTCGTCTCAGCTTTTTGTGGTGAGCGAGGTTGTTCAAGACTTGACTGTTGATGTGCTCTCCGAGGTCTGCGCCGTCTTGATTGCAAGAATTGGTAAAATGAAACGCATCGGTTTCGGTTGGGAAGATAAGGTTTCGTTTCTAGATCTTTACTCGGGTCTGCGGAAGTGACGCCTGCTCTTGGTGAAGCTTAACCGCGACGGGCGCAAACCATATTCGACTCGATTGTGCCCAGAACTTTCATGCACGGATCACTCGCGCGAGGTCGCCCAAAAAAGCCAATCATTGATCAAGTCATCAATGATCGAATGAGCGGGATAGATCACAGCACTACATGATATACCTTAATTTAAACAGAACAATGCAATAAATATGCGAGTAAGCACGACCACAGCCCCAAAACACAGCACATAAGCAGCACGCCCATCTCAATCGAAACAGTCGCGCAGGGCGACTTCACGGAGCTGATGGGTTCAACACATCCTGCATCAAGGTCGACCACCTCTCGTCCATGCCCACCTCGCCGGAAATTAAAAGATCCAAATTATCGAAGCCGTTGGTTACTGCCTCCGTGGAAGATGATGGTCCAAAGAAGTTGGTATCGGCAAAGTTTCTCATGAAGTGCTCGTCAAAAGCAGCGGGCAATGGTGTTGGCCCGAACGCCTGTTGGGGCTGCGGTGATCCGGAAGTCATCGTAGGGAGCATGCTGGTGAACGCGTCGGTCTGGAACGTAACGTCTGGGTTGAAATGAAATTGAGCAGGTACAGGGCCGGCTCCATTCTTTGGGCTGGATAATGCGGGGGGTGGCAGCATCTGCAAGTATTCCACGAGTGATGGGTGGACTTCGGGTACAGGATCCGAATGGGACTGACTCTCCTCCGAGATCGTAGATGGAGAGCTCGCTGAACTTGCAGATGCCG
Organism: Boletellus ananiceps; assembly: GCA_038089975.1. Classification (NCBI taxonomy): domain Eukaryota; kingdom Fungi; phylum Basidiomycota; class Agaricomycetes; order Boletales; family Boletaceae; genus Boletellus; species Boletellus ananiceps. The sequence goes on along the minus strand of JBBPLV010000251.1, from coordinate 10,781 downwards.
GGGATGCACCTCGCGTATTCTTACGACTCTTTTGCGAGAGAATTTTGGTGACTAGGATCTGGGTTTGACCCCCGAACACTGCAAGCTCATCGACACCCGTCTCCGGGACTAGGACAGCAGGCCCTGCGCCAAGAGATGAAGCTCTATTAACAGATATCTGACCTTGTGCTTGTTGAGCTTTGGCTTTCAAGTGCATTAAGATAGCCTGGATCACGACGATTATAAACTAGCACCCCACGCGAGATGAGATCATGACCTACCAGTCCTGACTTTGCACGAGGGGACACAGTCGCGCCGTTCCTGAATAGGCTCAGTGCTAGGTCAAGTTCTAGCTGAGCAGAAGGTGCCATGGTCGAAGATGGTGCGCGAGTAGCTATGGTTCCGGCAATAATCTGGATATATTAGGTGAGTTCAAGCAAAACCCCAGGTAGTCGAAACTGACTGCGGCAGACAATAGGTGACTCCACACCACGCAAAAGCGAGAAAACAACTCGGGATATTTCTGGAAATTTATTGCGGTGGTCTTTATGATTGACGAAGCGCATCGGTAGGCTGCGAGGAAAGATGGTGCAAAGGGACTACGAAGTGGATTAGAAGGAGATTCAAGCATAGCCCGAGCGAAGAAGCTGCGGTGCAAGTGCAGCATTGCTAGATAGGTGGTAAATGGAAGAAGGAAACATGGGAATGGAAATCATACTGGTAGCCCTGTACTGAGATAGCATCCGACCTCGGATATACGCGGTTGGTGTAGTGTATTCATCGGCAGAACTGAAGCCGAATACATTCAACGAAGGAGGAAGGACTTTCTCCCGGACTTTCCTGTCCAGTTCCAAAATGGTCTCGTACGTAGGTGGCGTCACTGCGAGCGTATGTTCGAGTACCGGTATGAATACATCTCTTGTAAAAGAGTATCTCCAACGAGAGACTGGAAGAATAATTAATTGTGGCAGCAGATGAAGCAAAGAAAGTCTTACAGCCCATCTCTATTTCTCCCTTGTCATTAACATTTGCCGTATCGTCTTCAGGAAATTCGCAATCAACGTACGACAGGTCAATCGATGGTGGACGTCCCAAATTTAGGCTCTGTCTGGGTGAGCACGCGCCGGTTAACCGACTGGTGAAACACTCACATGAAACATATCGCACGCCAAAAGTTCCCAAAAGAGGGACCGACGTCGCTGTATCATCTTCGGGGACATGTTAAAGCGTGCAGGATCACGATCTAGTCGTAGATGAGAATTGATTCGACCTGAACTATCGCGAACGTACGTAACCCCATCTGCCAAAATAAATTAGTATATCCTAACTACAGGACTGAGGACTTACGCTTTGAGCAAGTTTGTTCGAAAGTGCCATAATCGACCATGCACTATCGAGTGTAGGATACCTCCCGTGGTTAGCGTAGTAGAGTCCTATTAAACACAGAGCTTGTAGAGTTTGAGTAGTAGGTAAATCATAAACCGGCCGCAACGACAGAGCCAAGCGACCCAGGTGGAAATAATTCTCGGCTTCAGAGTTGTAAGGAGGTAGGGTGAGGTCCGTGAGTGCGCCGTGGGCAAAGACCATATATAACATGGCCAAGGTGTGCGGAGCAAATTCCGCATCAAATTCCGCATTGACTTCCGAAGCCTCCATTTTTCTATCCTGAGCCAGGGCATACATGGGGGCTAAAGTCTCGTCGATGAGTTCTTCACGAGTGATTGGACGGTAAATCCATGCGGAGTTTTCCAGATAAGTCTCGCAGAGAGTAGTAGCGCGCGGATACTCGGGGAGAAGATGGAGCAATGCGTCCGAAAGCTCATTCCGCCTACCGACATCACTGACACCTGCAATATTGAAAGGAATTAATGAAGCCAAGTGGCCAATCTCTGACGACATCTGGGGCAGATCGTCAATTGGCACAGAAGGTCCTGTGTCTGTGCCGCTCAATTCTGCACCCGCCTGTTTATGTGGTATGTTATGACACAGTGCGCAGTAAGAAATAACACTACCCACCAGAAAGAGTGTCTGTACGGTCGGGCGTCATTAGCACTGCTGACAAATGAGATGACCATGAGAAATTTACCTCGGAACCCGCTGTACGACCAAAATAATGAGAATCACCCTGTTCCGTAATGGTGAGGGTCCCTAAGCCATCTATCGGTATTGCTTGGTGATCCGCTGAGGCATCGCGAGAGGCTGCCTCAAGCCCATATTTGACGGCCAGTAGCTCGTCAGTCAACAGCGGGTGGACATCAGTTGAGACTCCTGCTTGAAATATGGCCAAAGCATCCTCGAGGGAGCGTATTCGGTGACCCATCTCTGCGATTTTGCGATGCAAATGTTCCGTGTCAGCGAGGACAAACCTGAGAGAGGGAATTGGTGAAGCTGGCACACGGGAGCATGTTCGGATATACATACCGAGTCCCCTGGCCTGTCGATAAGCTTCCTGTTGCGAGAGGTGGTAAGCGAGTGGGTCACCACGGGGACAGGGGCAGCAGACCATTCGGACAAATTGTGGGGCACCCCCTGCGCACGCACGAGCCGCATGGTAGTTTTTTATCACATTTGAGCTTCAGCCTGCAATGGAAGGATGAGTGGCGAGCGCAAGGAGACGAGAGAGGGTGGCACCTTCGACACTCTGCACACGAGATCTCGCCACGAGCACGCTTGAGTTCAATCTCTTCATCCGTGGATATTTTGCGGAAATGCCGGCGTGAGACATTCAAAGCGATGCTTTTTGAGGCGTCGACTGGCATGATTCGCCCGACAATGTTAGTTTTCTGAGAACCAGTCGCAGCTGTGTTGAGCGCCCTCGTAACCGAGCTCGACATCGCCTCCGCTGGTTGGTCATAAAATCAATTTCACGTGACCCAGACGCGACGCGCCAAACTTGCACCGCGTCGCTTCATCCGAGTCGACCATGTACTTCCCTCCCGCCCTCCTCCTCGGGCTCCCGCTGCTGGTCGGTGGGGCAGCAACAAACACAACCCGCTCAATCGCCGCACACTCCTTTCCTGAATCCTACCAATTCGACTCTCGAGACGGCTGGGATTCCGTCACAGTGACAAATCTACGTTACAAGTACCGCCGCTCTCCCGCTCCCTTTTCTGACACAACCTCTGAGGCCGTTGCGGACAAAAACTCTGGAAGCGCGCTCAGCCGTCCATCCAGCGTGAATGCCGAGCACACTTCCATAAAGAGCGTCTTCCGATATGTAGGGAGATCTTTAACCGAGCTTACAAAAGGCATCATCGCTGTTGGTAAACCCGAGGCTGTTGCCATTACTTGGTTTGATACATTTATTTGCCGACGATACTCTTCTAATTCCCGACATATTCAGGTATACCGGTCAAGACCTACTTAACCCTAGTTGCTGGGCACACCCTGAATGGGCACCCACGGTACCGTAAAGATCATCATCGTTCGAGCTTGTTGCTCATTCGCAGGTCTACTACATAAAGGACAGTTCGTTTGTCGCAGCTCTTACCCTTGAGGGATGGACAGAAAAGCCAAAGTGCTTCAAATTCATCGAACGTGGGCGATCTTTTTCCTGCCATCGCTATCCCCCCATCAACCTGCTTCAGTCTGCAGCAACTGCAGCAAATGCATATTCGTCAGAGTGGTAGACACTTGTGCCGGATGTGAAAAGGGGTCCAAGCATGTTGACCTCACTCGCGCAGCCTTCCAAGAACTAGCATCGCTCGAAACGGGGATCCTCACAGCGCAGATGCGTGAAGCAACAGAACCCACGGTTTGGTAAGTGCAGGCGTCACTGGAGTCACATCGATGCTGAAACACCAGACCCACTAGGAATGTGGACCTTTGGGGTCCTAAAGATAGCTAATAATGATGTATTTCTAGATTTGTAATCCACATACATCTCATGATGAGAGCGTTGTACATCTCGCCTGGAAAGAGCATCATGCTTTGATGCTCACCCGCTTTCTCTTCTTTCCCTCGGTGATCAGCTGGCGCATTTTTGAATCGCTCAGGTCCTCTTCCTCGAAGAATGAGGCGATCTTCTCTTCTTCACTCTTGCGGCGCATGAACTGCAGGGCAGCAAGATTGTACCCAACCATCTCTTTCTCGCGTTTTAGTGCGTTTCTCAAGTGAGTTCTCAGTGGAATCAACGTCGTTCGCATGATCCGGTTGGCCACAATCTGGTGGTGGTGGGTTTTGAGAAGGAAGAACGTAACGTATGAGACGAGTGCGACGTTCTGGCCCTGGAAGTAGAGTTGTGCGGGGCTGAGCAAGCACAGGAAGCTATCAAGTGCGATGGAGACACACCTTTGTTGCCCATATACCCAGATATTGCATCAACGACAATACTTTGCCAAATGGTAGCACCAATAGAGCGTCGTACAATGCAGTACGAGGAATCTTTTCTACGACCCGTAGCACGTAGTCATCTGGGTCCAAGTCCAGTGCTGCAAGGATGGGATTGCGAGGAGGTGGCTGCAAACCAGCAGCTTCTAGAGTGCCTACTCGCGCTTTTTGATCTTCAAACTCTTGGTGAGCCATCCGCTCGTTGTCCGCGAGTTCGAGGGCTTCTATTATACGCTCCCCAGCCATGAGCGTTTCCGTGGTTTGCTTGGTCACTGCAGCTACTTCGACGGAAGGTTCACCACTAGCATTTGTACCTTGCCCACTCATGCCATCAGGTTGATTCAAGGTTCCCGCCAAGTCATTCTCATAGAACTGCTCCAATGCTCGTTCACGTTCTTCTTCAAGGAAAAGCTGAAAGATCGTCAGCAGATGCAGCCAACGAAGAGACAAAACACCGTACTGGCTCATCCAGCTTCTCCCAGATACGGATGGACTTATCATGGGACCCGGTCACTATGAAGTTACCGTGGTGGCTGACTGCAAGTGCCCATATTTCACTATGATGTCCTTCAAGTTTTTGAATGTTTTCAAACTGCAATGGTGGCTCAGTATGTGGAAGAGGGAAGGGTAGAGAGTATTACCTTGTCGCCATCCCAATACTTCAGTACCCTATCTTTGCCTACAGTCCAAAAGTAGTGGGATTTCCTCTCGAACAGAACTTGTGTGACAGTATCCTCGTGGGCAAAGATTGATTTGTGACAATCCCCAAAGTCAAGACCCCATATCTTGACGTTCTTGTCAGAGGAACAAGTGATAATTAATTTTGAGTCGTCGGAGATATCCATTGCGAGGACTGGTAACTTGACGAAACATGTGTGTCATTGCTATTCAAGATCGTATGTGGACCAAAACTAACCTTGTGCCCGTACAATGAAAGGAAGAACTTCAAGGTATCTTGGTAAAATATTTTGACAGTAGAATCCAGAAGAGATACAGCGAGGAGCTTGCCATTGGAACTGTATCTTAGAGACAGCACATCGTCAGACATTTTGAGCGTGCGTGTATGCACCAGCGCAAGTGATGGCTTAAGATGGTTCTACATAGTGACCAGCGTAAGAACCAGACTCAAAGAGGAGAGACTGTAATACTTCATCCTTAAGTGTTACATCGCACTCTAATTCCCAAAACTTGACATCCTTGTCTGCGCTACCACTGGCAAGTACTTTCCCGTCTGGTCTGAGGTGCAGTGACCACACAGTCGAGGAATGCGCTTTGACTGTGCCAATAAGAGCAGAAGCGACCAGGTCGTAGATCAAGATATCACCCGACTTCGTGCCAATAGCAAGCTAATATAGTGCATGAAACGGACGACCGGCATAATTGAGCAACCAGTACGAACGTGTCTATCACCTGGCAAGAAAGTGCTGCAAACGGCGTAGCCACAGTCCATGGTGCGGACACATGCTGTTGTCTTCACGTTCCATAATTTGAGTGTTCCTGCGGGATATGTGAGAGACATGCTAATCGGTCTGCTGACATGCCTACCGTTAGATGCAGAGGCTAAAAGCTGATCATCAGAACTCAGACAAAGTGTTCGCACGTCCGTTCTGTGACCCGGTACATCAAGTGAATAACTTGGACTAGCTTCAGGAGCTTGGTCTTTTGATTTTTGGGGTGGTGGGATATCGTATACCTCCAACGCATTTGATGCAAGTGCTAAAAGAATCTGTATACTATGAGAGCTCAAGCCTCGATCTGCTATGTTGATAACTGACCTGGACGGTTGATTTATGGCCATTGACGTCTTTGGTAGCAAAGTCAAACGACCTGACTTTTCCGCTTGCTCGAACAACCAAATAGGGTGTAAATAAATCGACGAGTTCAACTTCACCTGGGCTAGCTTCGTCTTCATCCGCCTTGTCAACGACCTCATTTCGCTTTGACTTGGATTTTCCTTCCTTTTCCTTCGCGCGTTTTCGGCGTCGTGCTTGTTTCTTCCGCACTTCGTCTTCTGTCCGTATGCGAAAAACCTCGATGGATCTTTCGTGTGACTGGACAGCAATATAGGGTTGCGAATGATGGAACAAGACCTGAGAAACGCGATGACGCGAGGAAAGAGGAAGTGTAGCGGTTGCTTGAATCATCTTGCTGATCTACACAGACCAAAGGGAGTGCCTCATAAGTCTGGAAACCTATAGACATTTGGAGAGGTGCATACTTCTCCAGATTCCGTTGTCTTCAGACCAGCTGCAATGGCGTCATAATCTATTTTCCATGCCTTTAGATCTCCTTCGCCACTTCCGGTGAAAATGAGGTCTTGCTGGGGACTCAGATCCATCGACCATATTTCTGAACGATGCGCGACAACAGTCTGTATGCAGTGTTGAGTGGAAAGATCCCATAGCTTCAACAGCGTGTCTTTTGAGGTAGAAACAAGCAAGCCGTTCGACCCGGTAGAAGCTGAAGGCAGATCCGTGGGCAAGAAGCGGGTACTAGTAATCTGGTCACGGTGTCCGCGAAGTCTGAGATATGATGCGTAAGTTGCAAAGCACCAAGGAAGCTTCAGGTCAGCTACCGATAAAGGCCGACCTCTGCGACGAGGTCCCATATAATCAAGTCTGTGTCTTGTGAACCAGATGCGAGCCTCACGCCTTGCCCATCGAATGCAAGTGCCGTTACAGCCTTTTTATGGCCGTTGAAGGATGCATGAACAGAGCCCCGAGAACTGTCCCACAACCGAACTGAACCGTCTGCATATCCGACGGCAAACATATTTCGCTGGGGGGAACGTTCAATGCAAGTGACCTCTGCTCTGTGGCCAGTTTCGTGCCACATTGCAAGCTGTACCGGTCGTCAGACACCGCCCGCGCGGAAAGACAGGTCACCTACCATTTGTCCTCTCTTCATGTCCCAGACAAGGACATCTTCCAGGGCGGGGACATATGCCAACTTGCCATCGTACAAGGAATTCGACGAAGAGCTGCAGATCAAACCGAAAGCCTACATGGCGCGTCAGACAGCGGGGACAAGCGGGGGAAACGATCAGCTTGCCTGTGTCGGACCGTGTCTTTGATAGCTCTGGACCATGACGAGCCCGGATTAGGAAGGGCAACTTTGCAGAGACCACCATCATGCTGAGCTACCCCACCGCACCGGAGGCTGCGATACGCTTGCTGGCTTTCATCAATGCGTCACCGACGCCTTACCATGCTATCCAGAATGCCGCCGCAAGATTAGAGGCAGCTGGGTTCCGAAAGGTTTTTCACACTTGGGTCCCTCGCGCGCGACCAGTCGTCTAACCAACCGGTGCTCAGGTCAGGGAGATCGATGATTGGGAAAAGGACATCAAGCCCCGGGGAAAGTACTATTTTACACGGTATCACGATCTGATTCCCTGATTGGTTCTACCTGCTCATGCCTCCAAGGAACCAGTCCTCCTTGCTCGCGTTCACCATTCCCTCGAACTGGAGACCGGGTGCGGGTGTGTCCATTGTGGCGACCCACGTAGACAGTCCCAACTTGCGCGTGAGTTGTATTAAACATCAACCATGACCTTGAGATACCCTTGCACCAGGTTCGTCCGATATCAAAGAAGAGCGGCGTCGGATATCTCCAAGTTGGCGTCGAGTATTATGGCGGTGGTATTTGGCATTCGTGGTTCGACCGCGACCTGTCTTTGGCAGGTCGAGTTGTCGTCAAACGTCAAGACGGCACGTTCCACTCCAGACTTATCAAGGTCGATCGGCCCCTTCTGCGAATTCCCACTTTGGCTATTCATTGTAATCATCTCTTGTACCTATCCTATGATGCGGTTGCTTACTGCTTCCAGTTGACCGAAGTACCAGCACCTCGTTCAAATTTAATGAGGAAACCGAATTTGTACCAATTGCCGGCCTGATCGAGGATCAGCTCAGTACGACAACAAGGAATTCGGGCCAGCCCCTTGCGTCTAGCATTCAAGACAACCATCACCCGGCACTCTTGTCGGTTATCGCCAAGGAACTTTCCGTTGCTCCAGAGGAGATTCATGACTTTGAACTGTATGAGTCTTACAGCTCTTGTGGTTCTCTATTAATTCTATCCTGTCAGACACCTGTACGACACCCAGCCCTCGGTTTTAGGTGGCTTCAACGATGAATTCGTTTTTAGTCCCCGCCTGGACAACCAGTTCTCATCGTAGGTCATATATTCAATTTCTTTTCTCGTATTGCATGATTATTTACGAAACAAGATTCTGTGCTGTGGACGCATTGGCAAAACACGCAGAAAATCATAGCCTGATTGACTTGGAAGGAAACGTGAATTGTATCGCGTTGTTCAATCACGAGGAAATTGGTAGCGTGTCGACCACTGGTGCCGAGTCATCCCTGATTCCATCGTTTCTCGAGAGGCTCTCTCCAACACCAGCTCTTTACTCCCAGTCAATTGCTCGATCTTTTCTCGTGTCTTCCGATATGGGCCATGCAGTTCACCCCAACTATATTCACAAGCACGAAGAAAATCACAGGCCGCAAATAAACAAAGGAATGATTATCAAGACTAATGCTAGGCAACGCTACGCTTCCGACGCTATCAGCACATTCCTATTCAAGAAGCTCGTCGAGCGCAAAGGCGGGAGAGTGCAGGAGTTTGAGGTTCGCAATGATTTGTGAGTTGGCGCTCGATTGCAAGTGCCCGGATGTAGTGAACATGCGCTCTCCTTTAGGCCTTGCGGGTCTACCGTCGGTCCGTATCTCTCAAAACTTGGCATTCGTACCGTGGATGTAGGCAATGCTATGTTGTCTATGCATTCCATAAGGGAGACGGGAGGCTCGCAAGATGTCCAGCACGCTATCGATGCATTCGGTTCTCTGTTTGAGGGATTCGCGGCACTCGACCGATCGCTTGTGGTCGATTAACAAGACAGGTGGACGCGCGGTAACTGAAACATGCACTAGTACAATCGTGACAGTAGATATGTAATGTCGAGCCTGATCACCCAGAAAGAACATGTAGGATCGATGGTGGGTGTGGATATCAAACAAGTTATTGTTTCTGCCGCTTCGCAAGGTCATCTGGAAGTTCATTGCTAGCGCCTGACAATAATTTTCGTTTCTTTGCCGTCCTAGAATAATGAGCAAGGACCCATTCTTTTTCTGCTTCAGTCTGTTCGATAGTGCCTTGCTTTATCTCATATGCTATTACGATACGCATTGAGTGAATAGGATAAGAAGCCACAAACACATACGCTTCATTTCAAAGCGGGGTCCAACCTCGGCAAGCTGAACATCACCAGAAACTTTGACAAATACATGATGGCTTTCAAGGATCAAGTTAGGCCGACACCGTCAGGTGAAATCCAGCACTTACCGGAACGATATAAAATCGTCTTCATTTGCAAACGTCATGACACGCTTACTGTCTTCCTTTGGCACGGGAAACAAGAACCTCAGGATGTCTCTTATTCGCATCCCGAGTTTCGAGGTGAGTTGCTCGAATATGAGATGAGGGTATTGTTCTGACACGGTAGAGGATCTGTAGGAGCCGATATCGTGGCGAAGGGCGACATTGTGGAGTGTAAAATGAATCGTGGGGCCATGAGGGAAATGGGAGATGATCAACGCGTCTGGAAAGCATGAATTAGGAAGTTGAGACCGATGATGCTGGAGCTCACCTGGGATGCCCCTGTGTTCGTGCAAAACAATGAGATCCGTTATATCATTAGCACGACACGCGTCAGCGAGTTCTTTTACAACATAATTCCCGCGATTTATCCGATGTGAGTTTGGAAACACGAGTCGCATTTCCTGTACGATGATTATTGCTATGGCTGCTTTACGGAGTTAATACTGGTACCTTTGCGAATTGAAGAAGTTTTGAACTAGGATCTCTTGAAGTGGTTATCAAGATCTTGGGATCGTTTACACCGGCACGAGAGTACTCGTTATCGATATGTGTGGATGGTTCTGTGGCCACAATGAACACATCAGCGTGGACCAAGCATTGTGTGGAAATGACCACCTTCCTGTGCCTGATCAAACGCGAGGTCTCTTCCTAAATCCCTTGCGTCCTTTTTGAGCTCTGTCGGGAGCGGCTTGCCTGATGCGAGGGCATCCTTGAGCAGTTGCTTGCGCTCGTAGGTCTGGCGTTCCTGTGCCTCCAAGGATTTTTCGTATATATACTGTCTGCGTTCACGGGCTTGTCGCCTCAGCTAAGAGAATAAGACATGCGGTCGGTGGACTTGACCGCGACACCCACCATGGTTCAAGGACGCGGTGTTTTGATCGTATGGTCACGTGATATTACTCATTAACCACGCGTGGGAGCGCAAACATGCCACAACAACGCGTCGCGTAATGCCAAGTTGAACGGGACAAATACACGCAATGCAACCCGTACGCATAAATACGAGCGTGCATCCTTGCCTGGTCTCCAACGCGCTACCTTCATCCAGCTTGTATATTCTCAATGGCTACCACTCTCACTTCGCTCCG
>JBBPLV010000250.1:0-25644 GCA_038089975.1 Boletellus ananiceps | reverse complement strand
AGTGAGAGTGTTGGGTGTCCAGACGTCCACAGCCTGTTGGCGCCCCGTACTTTCCCTACAATGACAAGGTGTTCAAGTACCAGACACCCAAGTCCGCGACCTGATCCGAGCTCGCCTAGTTCCCTGACCGTGAGCCCCGGCCCCCAATGCATTATTTCTTGTATACCCACATGAAGTGACACATGGTATTAGCAGCGCATGGCCTCCGCCGACAACCATCAATGCGCGGAACAGGCGCTTGCAAACGAGGAAACCCCTGGGCACAGCGACGGGCTGGGGGGTGGGTCTGTCTCTCTAGGCCCTTCATCGAGGGTGATCAGCGACGAAGAGATGGTTATCACAAGTGCTTGAATCGATTTTCCACACAGTCCTACAAAGGTTGCTAATGGCAAGGCAGGCATCTGGGCGACCGATCTTCCCTTCGGCCTTGTACGAATTCCTGCCGGGTTTAACGTGTTGGTGTATCACAGTGGCCTTGAATGGAGGCCCATAAACAACTCTGCCTCGGTGAACAGTGATGCTGTTGAACGGAATGAACCAATTCCGATGTGAGGATATCCATTTCCTGGTGGTGCTGGGACTGATATGATTCGCAGACCATCTGATCTGTCTGCCAGTGTTGATTTGGTGGTCCAGGCACCACTGGAATTCCAGCCGGTGTTAGGCGATGGGGAGCAATTGCAAAAGTCGACAATCTCGGCAGAACGACTGCTGGACTCCCGTGCAAGGCAACTTCGTGAGTGTGCAGTGATTTGTATGCGGATTGTGTACTCAAATTATGATAGCCTCCACCTTCTTCGCAGAGGATGGTGATGTTATATCGCCATGTTCGTCCTTGTTGGTGACCGTCAGACGGTGGAACCGCGAGATGGGCAATTTGATGGTCCTTGAACCTCATCACGTGAGAATTGATTGCTTAGATCGTCTCATTCATTGACCAATATATGTCCACAGTCAGTCGTGGAGTCTCAAGACCAGCCAGCAAGCACGACAAAGAGTAGCCACGGCGCTTTGTCACGCCACCGAAAACATGGGGAAGAACGGGATCTCGAGGATGCTATCGAGCAGTTCCAGCGTGTATTGAACATTTATCATGTGGGCCACCCTCGTCATGCGGCTGCTCTGTCACACATGGCAATAGCGCATTTCATCCGCTGTCGTGTTCGCAACATTAATGCTTCCCTCCATGAACCGTTGGCGATGTATCGCAATGCGCTTGCTGCACGTCCTGTTGGCCACCCGGACCGACCTGCGACATTAATCCAATTGGCTGCGGTGCATCTGGCGCAATTCGAAAAGCAGCAGGATGGATCGGACGCAGTGCAAGCGGAGGCATATCTGCATGAGGTGATGAACCTCGACTCTGAAGTTAGCCATGAGCGCCGTGCTGCAACTCTGATGCTACGACTGCGGAAAGGACAGATGACAAGTGCAGTCCTCGCGGATGGCCGGTTATCTATAGTACAGGGATCTGCTTCAGGTGCAACGGACGTCGATCTGCGGAGTTTAGGTGTCCAGTTGTTGCACCGGTATCAACGGTTTGGTGATTTAGGGGACCTCCAAGAAGCAATCTCGTGTTTGGAGGTATATATCAAGTCTACCTCAGTCTCGGATCCCCGGTACCAGATTGGGGTGGGGAATCTCGGTGTTGCGTTATCGATCCGGTTCGGTCGCCTTGGGGAGTCGAATGACTTGGAGAGAACAATTTCTCAGCACCGGGACGCTGTCAACCTGATCCCTGACAATCACCCTGACAGACCCAATTATCTGAGCAATCTCGGCAACTCCTTCTTGGTTCGTTTCGAGCACCTCGGACAACTTCGTGACTTGGAGGAGGCAATTTCTCGGCATCAGGACGCTGTCAACCTCGCTGCCGATAATCACCCTGGCAGGCCTGGATATCTGAACAATCTCGGTAACTCGTTCATGGCTCGTTTCCACCACCTTGGACAGCTACATGACCTGGAGGATGCAATTTCGAGACAACGGGATTCTGTTGATCTCATCCCGAACGGTCACCCTGACAGGCCCGCATATCTGAACAATCTCGGCTGCTCCTTCCGCGCTCGTTTCCAGTTCCTTGGACAGATACATGACCTGGAGGCAGCACTTTCAAGACAACGGGATGCTGTTGATCTCACCCCAGATGGTCACCCTGAGAAGCCCTGCTATCTGAACAACCTTGGTATCACCATCCTCATTCGTTTCCAGCGCCTCGGACAGTTACATGATCTGGAGGAAGCAATTTCAAGGCAACATAATGCTGTTGACCTTACCCCAAATGGTCACCCAGATAAGCCCGGCCATCTGAACAGTCTCGGCAGCGCCTTCTTCACTCGTTTCCTGCGACTCGGACAGCTACATGACTTGGAGGAAGCAATTTCGAGACAACAGGACGCTGTCAACCTCACACCTAATAGTCACCCTAACAAGCCCAGGCATCTGAACAGTCTTTGCAGCGCCTTCCACGCTCGTTTCGGGCGTCTTGGACAGCCAGATGACCTGGAGGAAGCAATTTTGAGACAACAGGACGCTGTCAACCTCACACCTAATAGTCACCCTAACAAGCCCAGGCATCTGAACAGTCTTTGCAGCGCCTTCCACGCTCGTTTCGGGCGTCTTGGACAGCCAGATGACCTGGAGGATGCAATTTTGAGACAACGTGATGCTGTTGATCTCACCCCAGGTGGTCACCCTGACAGGCCTCACCGCTTGAGCAATCTTGGCAATTGCTTCTTCACTCGTTTTACGTACCATGGAGAGCTACATGACCTGGAGGATGCAATTTCAAGACAATGGAATGCTGTTAATCTCATCCCAGATGGCCACCCTGAGAAGCACCGCCATTTGAATAATCTTGGCAACTCCTTCTTCATCCGTTTCCGGCACCTTGGGCAGCCACATGACCTGGACGAAGCAATTTTAAGACAACGTGATGCTGTTGATCTTACTCCAGATGGTCACCCTGACAGGCCCACACATCTGAATAATCTTGGCAACTGCTTCCTCACTCGTTTCCGGCACCTCGGACAGCTAGATGATCTGGAGGATGCAATTTCAAGACAATGTGATGCTGCTGATCTTATTCCAGATGGTCACCCTAACAGGCCCACACATCTGAATAATCTTGGTAACTGCCTCCTCACCCGTTTCCGGCACCTCGGACAGCTAGATGATCTGGAGGATGCAATTTCAAGACAACGTGATGCTGTTGATCTCACCCCAGGCGGTCACCCTGATAGGCCTCGCCGCTTGAGCAATCTCAGCAACTCCTTCCGTACTCGTTTCCAGTACCTTGGACAGCTACATGACCTGGAGGAAGCAATTTCAAGACAACGGGATGCTGTTGATCTCACCCCAGATGGTCACCCTGAGAAGCCCTGCTATCTAAACAGTCTTGGTACCATCATCCTCATTCGTTTCGAGCACCTCGGGCAGTTACATGACCTGGAGGAAGCAATTTTGAGACAACGTGATGCTGTTGATCTCACCCCAGGTGATCACCCTGACAGGCCTGGCCACTTGAACAATCTCAGCTACTCCTTCCGCACTCGTTTCCAGTACCTTGGACAGCTACATGACCTAGAGGAAGCAATTTCAAGACAACGGGATGCTGTTGATCTCACGCCAGATGGTCACCCTGAGAAGCCCTGCTACTTAAATAATCTTGGCTACTCCTTCCTCGCTCATTTCCAGCACCTCAGACAGCTAGGCGACCTGGAGGAAGCAATTTCGAGACAACGTGATGCCGTTGATCTCACCTTAGGTGGTCACCCTGACAGGCCTCGCCACTTGAACAATCTTGGCATGGCCCTCCTCACTTGTTTCCAGCACCTCGGACAGCTACATGACCTAGAGGAAGCAATTTCGAGACAACGTGATGCTGTTGATCTCACCCCAGGTGGTCACCCTGACAGGCCTCGCCACTTGCATAATCTCAGCAACTGCTTCCTCACTCGTTTCCGGCACCTCGGACAGCTAGATGACCTGGAAAATGCAATTTCAAGACAACGTGATGCTGTTGATCTTATTCCAGATGATCACCCTGACAGGCCCACACATCTGAATAATCTTGGCAGCTGCTTCCTCACTCGTTTCCAGCACCTCGGACAGCTAGATGACCTGGAGGATGCAATTTCGAGTCAACGTGATGCTGTTGATCTCACCCCAGGTAGTCACCCTGACAGGCCTCGCCGCTTGAACGATCTTGGCATGGCTTTCCTCACTCGTTTCCAGCACCTCGGACAGCTACATGACATTAAGCAGGCAGTTGGACTTTATTCGAATGCGGCTTGTACTTCTGCAGGCCCAATTACCGCCCGATTTCAAGCGTCACGTCAATGGATCCATTGCGCCCATCAACTGCACCACTCCTCTTTATTGTCAGCATATTCTGTTGCTGTTCATCTACTTCCTCAGCTCGCTTGGATCGGTCTCTCGCTTCCAGATCGTTATCGTGCCCTCGCTCGAGGTTCTGATATAGTGCGCGAGGCTGCAGCGGCAGCTATGGCCTCAGGGTTTCCGGAAACAGCTGTCGAGTGGCTTGAACAGGGTCGTTCAATAGTTTGGGGGGATCTGTTCCAGCTTCGCAGCTCCTACGACGAGTTGTCGTCCGCCCATCCTGATCGCGCCCATAAACTTCGCGAGCTGTCCACTGCCCTAGAGCAGGCAGGTGCCATTCAAGAAAAAACCGGTTATTCACGGATAGATCAGGCTTACTATGGAGATCATCGTACGAGAGTGTCTCTCCAGAAAGAGGCTGAAAAGTATCGGATGCTCGCGATCGAGCGAGACAAACTACTACAAGACATCCGAACATTGCCTGGCTTCGAACGATTTCTCCTACACAAAGAGTTTTCTCAGCTCCGTGCTTCAGCACACTCAGGCCCGGTGGTTATTCTTAACGTTGTAAATACCCGCTGCGATGCATTGGTTGTTCTCGCCGACGTTGATCACGTTATCCATGTCCCACTTCCCGATTTCGCCCCCGAGAAATCCACAGAGTTTCAGAGTGTCCTGAAGAATGGCGTTCGCCACACTCGTGATGTGTCTCCCGACGACAGGTACGGGCATGTTATAGAAGGAATCGGCCGCAGCATGTGGGAAGTCATATTGGCACATCTGTGGAAATGTGTCGTCAAACCGGTCCTGGATGCCCTGGCCCTCTCGGTATGTGATTCCCTTGGGTTACAACCCACTTGCTCATCTACTTTTCTGAGAAGACTCCTGGGGACCTATTACGCATGTTTTGGTGCCCGACTGGGCCAATGACATTTCTTCCGATTCATGCAGCTGGCTTCTACGACGCTCGATCTTCGCAACCAGGGAACAAAGTATTCGATTTCGTCGTCTCGTCATATGTCCCCACGCTCAGCGTTCTCGCGTCCCCACCCAAATTCAAATCTGCACATCGCGACGGCCTCCGTCTCCTTGCCGTCCGTCAACCACTCTCTGATGGTCAACCCGAGCTTAGTGGTGTGCATGCCGAGCTGGAACATATCAGAAGAATCATCAGAAATTATCCTTCAGCTATAGGCACCTTCGTGGAACCTTCTGTAGGAACTGTCGAGAAAGTACTTGAGCTGATGAACGAGACAGACTGGGTTCATTTTGCTTGCCACGGAGTCCAGGATGACATAAATCCGACTGATAGTGGACTCTGCCTCGCGGACAAGCGCCGGGTGAGAATATCTGATATCATTGCGTTGTCACGCCCGCGCGGCGGGCTCGCATTCCTGTCTGCGTGTCAGACTGCGAAGGGGGACCAAGATCTCTCGGATGAGGCCATCCATATTGCGGCGGGGATGCTGTTTGCAGGGTACGGGGGAGTCATTGGTACGATGTGGTCGATCAGCGACAGCCTTGCACCTGCCGTCGCGAAGGACGTTTACGAGCAACTGTTTCAGAATGGTTCGACGGCGACGCCCGATTATCGAGAGGCTGCACGAGCGCTGCATGTCGCTGTTGGGCGGCTTCGAGAGCGCAATGTTACGTTTAGAGATTGGCTTCCCTTTATCCACGTGGGTCTCTGAATTGTCGTCACACATTACGTGTTGAGTACTTTATCTACCTCTCAATGAGGCTCTCATTGAATGCAATTTGGCTAGTACTCGACCTCCGAGAATACACTGATTGTAGCGCACTGTATAAACATATTGCCGATGGTGTTGTTGACGTATTCACTGTACACTATGTAGCCTACATATACCGTATGTTCCCGCCTCTCCAATGTCATATACATCAACCACACTCTAATTCGATCCCTCAATATCGATTACTGTCGTAGATACTCATACAGTAGCACTTGCAGCAAAACAGACAAAATATGTTGATCATCTGATGTATGTACCTGGACCAACCGAGCCAGGTATATTATGGGTGACAGGCCAAGGTACAGGACATTGGGGTAGTAATCAAAACAACACCTTGGCCACGCTGTGAGCCTACACGGAAAAAGAGTTAGTTCTCTACTAGAAACACCGAATCCCAATACGTACCTATGGTTTCAATCTTCCCCCAGCACTTCAACCACAAATGCACAACCATGTTGTTGTTGAATCCGGGGAATCCCACGTTCAACAGGTCTTCTCATGACCTTCTGGGTGAACAACGTGGGGCCACTCGTAAATTCTGAAAAGACGAGAGGGGAAACGTCATGCCTTGTTTAGTAACCATGCTGGCAGGGTACTAGTCTATCCATGACATGCCTGGTTGAAATTTGTCCGAGAACAGACGTTGCATTCGCGATCGCGGCGGGGTAAAATGAAAAGTTGTCCAAGATGCCCACCTTGATGGCGCTGATGGGTATGTACATCAGCACTGTCCGACTCGAGACAGTCATGCATTTCGCAAACGTGACAGACACATGCGCGCAGTCCAGTTGAACAGGTCCTTCTGGCACGTCTACGGGCGGCACTGGTCATCTGTCGATCATCTGTCATGCATGTCATGTACATCGTTGACAATAGGCAATAGTACTGCTCAACCACAGAGGAACCATCGCACGACGGAACGGCGGAGAACTCACTGGGTGGGACTTGGTAGGTTGGGAGGGAAGGCACTGTTGGCATTGTCATCCCGTAGCGTGTCCCCGAAGGGCCGCATGTCGGGTTGCATGGCACTTGGCCAGCAAGTCAATCGTCCAATAACTACATTCTGGGAGCACATAAATGATTGTTTCAACTACACCACGTAACCGTAGACTCATTAGGTGCCCGGCCGGTCTCCGTCTTGCAACAGATGGATCCGAGCATGCACTCGTGTGAGCACGGTCCACAATGAGTCCGGCTGGGCAGCAATCTCAGAACAATTAAACATATATTAGTCGTAGCCACCCTTCAGACCATGACGAACAACACGGTTGCAAGGCTCAACGCGTCATCTAATACACTAGGACCCTAAAGTTCAATCAACATCTCTTCCCTCCGCTCCTGGGGGGGAGCAGTCGGTGCGGACGGCGCATACAAGTCAAACGCTTGCGGTGTGCTCGTTGGGGCAGTAGGAAAGGCAGGCAACGACGGGGTTAGCTGAGACTGCAGAGGTGGCGGACGCAAAGGTTGCTGAAGGGTGTGTGCGAGAGGTGCACGTGAGTAACCTTGCAGGCGGGTTGGTGCGGGTGGAGCGTATGAAACCGTTGACGAACGTGCAAGTGATACCGAGTGTGGCTGCGAAGGCGGAGGGGGGGAGGTAATGGATGGGCGAGATGAGATCGTATGAGCGCGGGTAATACTACTTTTGTCAGGGACAGTGCTGAGGGAAGCCGTAGAAGGAAGAGCAGGTGCTGACGCTATCGGTGTGGGGTGTGCAACAGGCTGCGAATGAACTTCAGGAAGAAAAGAGAGAGAGCTTTTCACTCCATGTTCTTGCCCCTTTCTTTCCGATCCACCCATGCTGTCTGCAACAGGAACTGGGGGAATTAGCTGGAGTATGGACACGGGCTGATAGCCCTGCGTTGCTTGCGCGCCGGAGAGGACGGGGTGGAGCGATGACGAGGATACAGGGGACAAGGGGGGTGTAGTTATGTGGCGTTGTGGGTCTTGTTCAGCCGCGGAAGGGTTATAAGAGTACGAAGGCTGGGTATGCGAGGACCCCGATTTGCTTGGCAGCGGTGGCGGAGGCGGGGCGTACGTCGGCTGAGAAGGTACCTGCGCAGTGGGCGATTGTGGCACTTGAGACGAAGCGGACGAAGGCCCCCACTGGTTGTATCCGTTTGATCCATGTGATTGCACGTATCCGTTCTGAGTGTACGTTGAGCTGCTGGGAAGCGTTGGCGCCCGGGCCTGTTCTGGAGATGTACGACGCCAGGTCGGGTGAGAGAGTTGATCCGTCAATAATTTGTCATAGAGTTTGACTGCCTGCGATAGCTTTTCATGCATTTCGGACAAAAGTTCTATGATTGGAAAGCCGCGAGAGCGAAGTGAGCGTCAAAGAAGTAGAAGCGGAAGGGCAACCTACGCTCTTTTCTTCCTGTGTCGTCCAAACTCATCGCGAGCTTGGGTCTCAGCCCATTCGCCTTGTCGAACAATTCGCTAACAGCAGGATACCGCGACATGTCCCTCCCACCCTGCGATTGCACCCGCTCGATAGTCTGGCTGAACGTGAGGATGGCATCTGATTCAAGGGGTTCGAGGTCGTAGTTTGAGACTTTCGGGACAGATGGGGCACGAGTGACAGTGGGAGGATAAGAAGACGGGTAGCCCGCATCTTCAGCGGATGGCATTCCCATTGGTACACTTGGCTTCGGCATGCTTGCCTCTCTCAGACTCGCCTCGATTGCAGCTCTTAAATCTGGATCGTCCTCGTCATCAATGACAGCGGTTGCGGGGGGTGCCGACCTCCGTCGGTCGCTGTCAGGGTAGGTCGAACGATCGGCAACAGGTGCTTCGGAAGGTTGGGAATACGGCTGCGGCTGGTAGGGAACATACCCAAGACGTTTGGTTGACGCAGATGATGAACCAACTTCCTGAAGGGAGAGTTGAATCGCACGCTGGAGCTCAGCATCGAAGTGGTCGCGAGCGTGGCCATTTCGGGGATTGTGCATGCTCACGGAATGACGATGACCTCTGTCGTCGCGCTCAGTATAAACAATGAAGACAATAAATGTAAAACACCCACGTCCGCTCAGTCTTGCGCGAAAGTTTCGAGTGGCAACTATCACAGACTCTAACGGGTTGAGTGATACCAAAATGGGGAAGGGGAATCGACTTGGATGAGCACTGATGATCGAAAACTTGCCCACAATTGCGGCAGTGATGTTTCCGGTTTGTGAACGTGAAGGGAGTTCGACAGCGGAGACACACATCAGAGTCAATCCACTCCGGTGCAGTGGAAGTGTCCACCATGGCGGAGTTGGCGAGAGCGAGATCTTTAGGAGGAAATTCGTACCCTGGGTGTCATGAGCAAAGAAAAGAGCAATGAACAAGAGTGCAGAGGCACACCTTCATTCTTAAGTGTCTTATACACCTGGCCAACATAGCTCAAAGAAGGTTTTCCTTCGAATGTAAGAGCCCAGTTCTGGATATACTTCAGTATATCAGACTTTGCAGCATGATTCAGACCCGGGATCTTGAGGATGGAAACGAGGTTGTCAATGAACTCTCTTGAAGCTATTTCTACCAAGAAGTGGTCACCCCCATTCTTAACACATGTGTCGGTGAGCTGGGGATGGAAGTGAGGGACGCATGTCAGCGAAGCAGCGGAGGTACTTACTCCAAGGGCGAGTATTTGTACGTTTGGATTCTTGTGATTAAGACGACGCTTGAGCGCGCGCATGGCGTCCTTTGCAGGGGCCGACTTTGAACGGATCTGGTCGCATATTTCGAGATTGAGTGCGACGTCTTCACCACCGGCTGGAATGAGTTCGGACGTCGCCTTATCTGAAGCAGGTGAATGTCAACTGCTCGACATGGAGAACGGCAAGGACTGTGCTCACCGACCGCTTCGTCAATCTGAGACGTTCCCCAGAGCCAGCTGGTCAGCGATGTCATCCTGCTTTGGTCGTAGCACACTTCGATAGACGCCAGACAGTTTCCACGTAGCTCCGATATTTGAGCTCCGACATAAAGGCGACTGTAGTGCCGGCCAAGCCGGCCGTCAGATTCAAACCCAGAATTGTGGTTTGTGTGACAAAGCAACTGGAGTGACTCAGGCTCGGCATGCTCGTGAATTGTGGCGGAGTTGGAATGCACCACCCCTCCACAGGTTGTTCCCAAACAGCTATCGTCGCTCAAGACCGGGTCAACAGCGCTCACCGTCGCGTACCTCAACGATCCCCACAAGGTGTCCTATCGAGTCCCTGGCATCACACAACGCTATAGGAATCTCGTTCGCCCGCTTTCCTGCGAGTTTGTCCGTCTTTTTCTCGCCTTTGCAACCACTCCAACAATCCCACACGAGGCCTTAAAAGTCGCAAATACTCGACATTTTCCTTCTTTGAGACCTTTACGACCCCCGAATCCGCGTTAATTCACGCTTCGGATCCCTTTTTCTTTCCTTTATAAAATATCTCCCCGCCGCCTGATTCAGACGCGCATCTCCTATCGCTCTCAGTCATGCTTGGTCACCAATTTGCGTACTCGGCGGCTCCCATCCGCAAGGTCAAGGAAGTCCAGTTTGGTATCCTTTCTCCAGAGGAAATCGTGCGAGCCATTTCCCCGTACCTTTCCTGTATAGGCGTTAACGACTACCCCGTTCACAGAAAGCCTACTCTGTCGCTAAGATCGAGCATCCAGAGGTCATGGATGAGGCTACCCATAAGCCTAAGCTCGGTGGTTTGATGGATCCTAGAATGGGCACTATCGACAGAAATTTCAAGTGTCAAACCTGTGGAGAGGGAATGTCCGAATGTCCCGGCCACTTTGGTCATATTGAACTGGCCAGACCAGTCTTCCATCCTGGTTTGTCCTGTTTCTTGTTCCTGTCCAATTTGTATATGATTGAACTTTCACGAAGGATTTATCGTCAAAGTGAAGAAAATCCTCGAATGTATATGTGTGAACTGTGGGAAACTGAAGGCAGATATCGTGAGTCGCATCCAACTCTACTCGTTTCGCACCCCACCTCCCAATTTTCTGGGGGCTCTCTCCATAATCCATTGGAGAACCCCAAACCCGTACCACGGCAGTTCCTCGAGCTTTCGGGGCGTTTGACCTGCTGTGGCGTGGCTAGCGCGCGTTTTCGGTCGCTTGATCGCCGCGTGAGCCATTGCAAGCGCCCAGTGTTGGTTGGACACGAGGTGCGCGGTGAAATGGGGCGCTGAACGAGGAGTGCGAAGATGGATCGGTGACGTTAGTATGCTGACGGCATGCTGCGTGGTCTCGATTCTCGCGTCGCTCTCTCGCCTGTGACGCAGGTGGGAGATGCTGCATGCGGTGGTCCAGCATATTCATCAATGATGTGCTTGTCCACTGCCTCCTTGTGACGCTTTTTGCCGTAGTAGTGACCTCTTTGCGCGCGTCGCGTCATTCTTCTGGTCATGTTTACTGACGGTTTTTATTCATGCATCATTGCTATTTTTCATCTCGATGTTCCTTCAATATCATATGCGTTTATTAGTCCGACCCCACTTTTGCCGACAAAATAAGGCATGTCCGTGACCCAAAGGCACGGATGGCTGTTGCCTGGTCGCACTGCAAGACAAAAACGGTTTGCGCTACCGATGACCCCAAAGAAGAGGGTGCAGAAGGAGATGTTGATGAGTCTAAGAAAGGGCATGGCGGTTGCGGTCATATCCAACCACAAATCCGGAAGGAGGGTCTCAAGTTATTTGTCCAGTACAAGCGTCCCAAGGATGATGACGAGGTTTGTATGGACCATACAACGCGTCAAAAGCTTACCTAATCCAACGTTTACTCACTGCGCATACAGGACATCAAGTCACTTCAACCAGACAAAAGACTGTACACGCCTTCCGAAGTGTACACGACGTTCAAGAAGATGTCCGATTCAGATTTGCATTTGATTGGACTTTCGGACGAATATGCGCGCCCTGAATGGATGATTCTGACTGTCATGCCCGTACCCCCGCCCCCCGTTCGTCCGAGTATAGCGGTGGACGGGGGTGCAATGAGGAGTGAAGATGACTTGACGTATAAGCTTGGAGACATCATCAAAGCTTCTGCAAACGTCCGGCGTTGCGAACAGGAAGGGGCTCCTGCACACGTCATCACGGAGTTTGAACAATTGTTGCAGGTAAGCCTAATCAACAAACTTCGCATGCCACTACTAACGCAACCATGTGTTCGCTTCTTGGGCGGGAAGTTTCATGTTGCTACTTACATGGATAACGACATAGCAGGCATTCCACAAGCATTGCAGAAGAGTGGCCGTCCTGTGAAGGCTATTCGTGCACGTCTAAAAGGGAAGGAGGGCCGTCTCCGTGGTAACTTGATGGGCAAGCGCGTGGACTTCTCCGCACGGACGGTCATTACTGGTGACCCAAATTTGGAGCTGGATGAAGTTGGCGTACCAAGGAGTATCGCTATGAACTTGACGTATCCCGAACGAGGTGCGTATGACCCAATGGTGTAGTACTTTATGAATGGACTAATGTTTGGGATGCAGTGACACCGTATAACATTGCTTACCTCCAAGAACTTGTACGAAATGGTCCTTCGACTTACCCCGGAGCAAGATACGTTGTTCGCGACACGGGCGAGCGGATAGACTTGCGGTACAACAAACGAGCAGATGCTTTCCTTCAATACGGGTGGGTCGTCGAGAGGCATCTCAAGGATGGAGAGTGTGTCGTCTTGTTTTGAGGTCACTGGTCGGAATGAGCTAACGTGGTTGACGCCATCAGTTTCGTTCTTTTCAATCGGCAACCCAGTTTGCACAAGATGAGTATGATGAGTCATCGAGTGAAATTGATGCCGTATTCTAGTGCGTATTCTTCTCCTTCTGAGCTAGATGACCTTACTAGTCGGTATTTCACAGCGTTCCGTCTAAATTTGTCCGTTACACCTCCTTACAATGCTGACTTCGACGGTGATGAGATGAACATGCAGTACGTCCTCCTGACTTCGTTCGATTGTTCGCTTGATACAGCTGCACCGTACCCTAGCATACCCCAATCTGAAGAAACCCGCGCTGAGTTGAGCCAGATTGCATGGGTTCCACGCCAGGTCAGTACCTCGAGCCTTAACTTGCTCTCAGACATAGTACGAAAATCTTGTAGATTATATCCCCTCAAGCGAACAAGCCCGTTATGGGTATCGTACAGGACACCCTGTGCGGCATCCGTAAATTTACTCTGCGAGATACATTCCTGGACTGGTACCACGTCCAAAATATCCTTCTCTGGATCCCCGACTGGGATGGTAGCGTTCCAACTCCTGCGATCATCAAGCCGAAGCCACTTTGGACGGGAAAGCAAATCCTAAGTATGGTTATTCCTCGGGGGATCAACATTCACCGCGCACCTGACCCGAAGTCGTCGCATCCCGTCTTCGACGACGGCATGATGGTCGACAATGGCGAAATTTTGTTCGGGATCGTAGACAAGAAGACCGTCGGGGCGACTCAGGGTGGTCTGATCCACGTCGTCTTTCGCGAGAAGGGCCCAGAAGCTACGCGGCAAGTTTTCACGGGGATTCAAATGGTTGTCAACTTCTGGTTATTCCACAACGGTTTCAGCATCGGCATTGGTGACACGATCGCTGGGCCCAAGGTCATGAGCTTCATCACCCAGCGTATTGGGGAGAAGAAACAACAAGTCGCGGAGATCATTGACGATGCCTACCATGACCGGCTCAAGCCTATGCCGGGGATGACCATTCGAGAGTCGTTCGAGAGTAAAGTCGAACGAGAACTGAACCGCGCTCGCGACGATTCCGGTCAATACGCTCAGAAGAACCTGAAGGAGGATAACAATGTCAAGCAGATGGTCACCGCCGGTTCGAAGGGTTCTTACATCAATATTTCTCAGATGTCGGTGTGTGTGGGGCAGCAGAGTGTGGAAGGACGCCGTATACCCTTTGGATTCCGCCATCGAACTCTACCGCATTTCACAAAGGACGATTTCAGCCCCGAGGCAAGAGGGTTCGTGGAGAATTCCTACCTGAGAGGGTTGACGCCTCAAGAATACTTCTTCCACGCCATGGCTGGTCGAGAGGGACTGATTGATACGGCTGTCAAAACGGCCGAGACCGGCTATATTCAGCGACGTCTTGTCAAGGCACTGGAGGATGTCATGGTGTGCTACGACGGTACTGTGCGGAATTCCCTCGGCGATCTCATCCAGTTCATCTACGGTGAAGACGGGATGGACGGTGCATTCATCGAACGGCAGAAAATCGAAACGTTCGGGATGTCGGACAAGGAATTCGAGCACAACTACCGGGTGGATGTGACGGACAAGGAGGGAGGATTTTTACCGGGTGTTCTGCAGATCGGCATCGATGACAGCTCATTGGAGTTGCAGGTCAAGTTGGACGAAGAATACGCGCGGCTCGTGGAAGATCGCCGTCTCCTGCGAACATTCATCTTTCCCCGTGCAGATGGTCTCACACCACATTACTTGCCGGTCAACCTTCAGCGAATCATTCAAAACGCAGCTCAGATCTTCCATATTGACCGGCGGAAACCCAGTGATCTCGAACCCTCGTACATCGTCGACGCTGTATATCAACTCACCGAACGGCTGCTTGCTGTCTGCGGGGACGATCCTTTGAGCAAGGAGGTACAAGCCAATGCCTCACTCACCTTTCGCATGCACGTCCGTGCGACGATGGCGGCGCGGCGCGTGCTGGAACAGTACCATCTCAATCGGGAGGCGTTTGAATGGGTGCTGGGAGAAATCGAAGCCAAGTTCAACCAGTCGCTCGTGAACCCCGGCGAAATGTGCGGCACACTCGCTGCGCAGTCAATAGGCGAACCAGCTACCCAGATGACGTTGAACACGTTCCACTATGCTGGTGTCTCCAGCAAGAACGTGACTCTTGGCGTCCCACGTCTGAAGGAGATTATCAACGTCGCTAGTAATATCAAGACCCCGTCGCTTTCAGTGTACCTGGAGCCGGAGCTCGCGGAAAAGAACACACTAGCGAAGAATGTGGAACAAGAGCTGGCGTATACCTCACTGCGAACCGTCACTGCTGCCGTGGAAATTTGGTATGATCCTGACCCTACGTCTACCATCATCGAGGAAGATTCCGTATTTGTGGAGTCGTTCTTTGCAATTCCCGATGAGGAGATCGAGTCAAAGCTGCATCTCCAGTCTCCATGGCTCCTTCGGTTGGTGCTCGACCGCGCGCGAATGATAGACAGGAAGTTGACAATGGCATACGTCGCTGGTCGGATTGCGGAGAACTTCAAAACAGACCTTTTCGTCATCTGGAGCGAGGACAACTCCGAGAAACTCGTTATCCGGTGCCGTGTGCTTGGTGGGTCAGACAAGGACGACGATGGGGCGGGAGGTGTCGAAGAAGATATATTCCTCCGCCAGCTGGAAAACACGATGCTCGGCTCTGTCAATCTGCGCGGAGTACTTAATATTCGCCGGGTGTTCTTGCAGGAGCACGACAAGGTCTTCCACAACGAAGAGGGGGCCATTAAGACAAAAAAGGAATGGATGTTGGAGACGGATGGCATCAACCTCAAGGCGGTCATGTGTGTGGAGGGCGTCGACTTCACGCGGACTTATTCGAACAGCTGTGTGGAGATATTCGACGTGCTGGGCATCGAGGCTGCACGCGCAGCCATCATGAGGGAACTGCGTGGTGTCATCGAATTCGATGGTTCGTACGTCAACTACAGACATCTCGCGCTGCTTTGCGACCTCATGACGCAACGTGGTTCACTGATGGCGATCACTCGCCACGGTATCAATCGCGCTGATACGGGTGCTCTCATGCGCTGTTCGTTCGAAGAAACGGTAGAGATCTTGATGGAAGCTGCAGCCGTAGGAGAAAAGGACGACTGTCACGGTATCGCAGAGAACGTGATGTTTGGGCAGATGGCACCAATGGGAACAGGTGCCTTCGACGTCGCACTAGATATCGACATGCTCAAGGATGCCATTGTTGATCACCGCCTCCCAGTCCAAAACATGCTGACAGCACACGTGGACGGCGGAATAACACCAGGACAAGTGGCAATGACGCCTTACGATACCAACTCCCCCGCGTGGTCGGAGACTGCGTTCAAAGGCGAGTCGGCTGCATTCTCACCGCTTGCTGTCCAAGGCGGCGAAGATGCCGCAAGCTTCTCCTTCCTAGGGTATGGGCAAAGCCCTCTTGGAGCCGGTGGGATGTCGCCTGCTGGACCCGGCTACAGCCCTAGCTCGCCCAACGCATATTCTCCCACATCCCCATACGTGCCCCAATCGCCATTTGGCGGTGCGACGTCACCCTTCGGAACGTCGCCATATGCAACATCACCGTTCTACGACCGAAGCAGGGCAGGCGCCACTTCGCCAACCTACTCGCCCACGTCCCCCGCATTAAATCTAACATCACCGGGATACTCACCCACGAGTCCGAGATATTCGCCTACGTCACCATCGTTCTCGCCGACATCGCCTAGGTATAGTCCTCAATCGCCGTCATTCAGTCCCACGTCACCGCGGTACTCGCCGACTAGTCCATCATTCAGTCCTGCGTCCCCGAGATGTGAGTATCCTCGTTTCGCTTGCTGTTACAGTGTTTGCTGATGCATTTGCAGACTCACCAAGTATGCATCTATATCTTTCGTTCCACCGAGTATCACTAACGTTCCTGATCCACCCCGCTGCATTCATAGCTTGTAGGTTTCACTACTGTTTGCTGGATTAGCGCTAATGTGATTGGTAGCTCCAGCCCATATGTCTCCCTCCTCACCGAAGTATTCTCCCACCTCGCCGACATCGCCTTCATCACCTAAATATTGTACGTGCCTGGTTCCTTGCGACTTCAGTATATCCACATCTCCGTAGCTCCCACGTCTCCTACATATTCCCCAGCTTGTGAGTTTTTCCTCGAGATTTGTAT
Source organism: Boletellus ananiceps (assembly GCA_038089975.1). Classification (NCBI taxonomy): domain Eukaryota; kingdom Fungi; phylum Basidiomycota; class Agaricomycetes; order Boletales; family Boletaceae; genus Boletellus; species Boletellus ananiceps. The sequence goes on along the minus strand of JBBPLV010000250.1, from coordinate 8,680 downwards.
TCCTCGTTTGCTAATGCACTGGAACCTGCAGCTCCAGCGTACTGTAAGTATCCTACTGGATATGTGCTTGAACCACTAACGGTCACCTTCTTAGCTCCGGCGTCACCAGCGTACAGTCCGACATCACCTCAATGGTCGCCTTCTAGCCCTGCTCAAAATGGATCTACTGCGCGCTCTCATTCCTACACTACATCACCTTCCTGGGAGTAAGTTTTCTGCACACACATAATCTTGTTTCGCTGTCGGGTGCTGGCTCATGTCTCCTGGCCTTGCTTCTCCGTGTTTGCCCATCGTCATTGCTGGAAAGATGCTGATGCACGGGCTGTCGGGACGTCATGATATCATCTAGCTAACACCTTAGTCTTGCCTCACTTGTGTCGTCTTCGTTCCTCCATGTTTTTGTCACTTTTCATGTCCAGCAATTCCATGTAGAATAGGCACAGTTTTTCCGGGCAGACTTGCATGATATGCTGGTTGCGAATGGTGGAATTATATATTCAAGAATTCCTAGTTATATAATTGTTCCTTGATTATCCGAGGCTTGTGACCTCATACCATTGCAAGTGCCTACAGAATGTCGTCTACATCATTCCAGCCCTTCTCGGGCTTGTCGCGTCGTACTAGTAACACAACGCGTCCACGGACCGTGCAGTCGCGTTCGGGTACCACGCGTCCAGGAACTTCAGCCCGTCCACAGACCGCCGCATCGACAAGACATGAAGGAAGCTACGTGATCGCTCTCCTCGAAAGCCGTGGCATTGCGCACGAAGTGGGCATCGCGGCACTGGACAAAGACACGGGACGTGTCATACTTGTCCAGGTAAGGTTGGAGCTCGGCTCACCAAGGACTATCCTTTCTCATCGTCTGACTTGGGCGTTCCCCGTACCCGTTTATTTGAAGCTAGCAGATTGTCCAACGTATGTCAAGACGCTGCATCAGATGCACATTCACTACCCCTCTCTTGTCCTTGTCCCCGATACGTTCATTGCCGCTACCGATGCAACGTTAGCATCCGGTGGAAAGAAGCCATCGACCACGTCCATGCTGGTCCAGTTTATTATGGAGGAGTTTCCTCACATACCTGTGGAACCGGTCGCGAGGAAGTATTGGAACGATGGGGCAGGTGAGTGTGTTGCGCCTAGGGTTTGCCTGACTGTAGCCTGCGGCAGGTATGGACTTCATCACTCAACTATGCGTCGAGAACGACGAACGGGCTGCCACGCTCGTGTCTGTGTCGGACAAGTACAAGATATATGCGTCTCGGGTGGCGCGTTTAGCTGATATGAGCTCGCGACAGGTACTATGTCCTTTCTGCTGCGTCGGCACTATTCAAGTACGCCGAACACCACTTGAACGTACGATTCTCGGCCAGCTCACTTCGCATCCACTACACATCTGTCGAGGGCACGATGATGATTGACCCCGAGACAGCGAAAAATCTGGAACTCGTCAAGAATGTCATGCGTAAGAAATCATCGCATACGCTGTTTGGGTAAGATCTTTTGTCCGACTCGTTATTTGGTCAAACGTATGATAACAGGGTTCTCAATCACACATACACTGCGATGGCTTCTCGTCTGTTGCGCACGAGTATTTTGGCTCCATTGACAGGCACGTAGATTCTCACGTGGGCTGTTGATGATTACCAGCTAGACGACTAAGCACTCATATTCCCAGGTATCGAGGCCATTAATGCTCGCCTTGATGCAGTAGCAGGCACTTGAGTTACTCACAGCCTTGCATTGTTACGCTGACTCATCCTACAGAACTCGTGCAGAATGAAGATAGGTTCTCTGACGTACGGGACGCACTCAAGCATCTCAACAAGTTAGACTTTGACAAGTTAATATCATCGGTCAGAGGAGCCAATCTCCATGTCCAGCGGTAGTCCATGTCCTTTATTGTTTAGCTTGCGACATTCGAAGTTCGTTCCTCGAATTCTGTAAAGTCTGCTTCTGCTCGGGTTTCCCAGATGCTTGCTCTACAGAGCATCATTCGAAGCCTGCCTTTCCTTCAGAGAGCGCTAGCAAGCAGCAAATCTCGACTCTTACAAATCATACATGAGGTATCCAGACGTGGCCCATACAGACGCTGTCTTCGTTTGATGTATCTTTTCAGATGATCTCTGACAACCGCCTTGCGCTTATCGCAGACCTTGTTTCTGATAACTTGAACGAGGCGATCGGTTACAACAAGGTTTGGACTATATGAAGCCTTCTGCCTGTTTACGCTGTATTATGTTTAGGGTGGTCTTGCGGCTGTCAATGCCAGAGTATATGCGGTGAAGGTAAAACTTGTACGCGTGAATTCATGGGGTTCTCAACGTCCCCACTTTCAGGCTAACCGTAACCGTCTCCTTGATGTGGCGCGAGAAACCTTCAAGGAGAACGTTGGTGATATATACCAGTTGAACACCGCGTTATCGCAGAAGCATGAATTACCGATTACATTGGTCTACCAAGAAAGTGGCTTTACGTTTGCGCTGAAGAAAGACGAATTGGAAGGAGAGCATCCTAGAGCTTTTCTGAATGTATCGGCGCAAAAAGGAAGATGGCTATTTTCAACTATCGAGCTGGTATGCAACCTCCGCCATGCTTCGAGTACATTTTATAATCTGATGTTTCTAGAAAAAGATGAATGCGCGGATGAGGGATGCACTGGATGAAACCCTTATCCTCAGTGATAAGCAAGTGTCTCCGTCCCGCCCATGAATTCGCTGAATGACGTCTCCAGAATCATCCAAGAGCTGGTACTCGAAGTTCTGTCCAACTCTGGTGCCCTTTACACTGCATCTGAAGCGGTAGATACCTTATCTCCCTCCACGATCATAATCCTTCACTCCGTCAGGTCGCCTTGGTTGACCTTCTTTGGTCGTTTGCACATGCATCTATCAGTGAGTATTAACTCGCAATGTATGAACCAGGGTTGAAACATCGATCCCTGTCGCAGTGAGGAACTATGGTAATTTCGAGCTCCCGTCGCAGACCTGGATTGGATTGATAGGCTTGTACGATCACGCAGTTCGACCAGAGTTTACAGGCACTCTTGCAGTGAAATCGGGTCGGCATCCGATTCTCGAAACTGTAAATGCAGCTGGGACGTTGGTTGCGAACGACCTCTATTGTTGCGATGCGTCTCACTTTCAAATCATCCAAGGCCCGAAGTAAGTTGGTCCTCTCTTCCATACCAAAGTAGCTTAGTATTTCGTTGCTAGTATGTCTGGTACACCCAGTACTGAAATGGAAAACGCCTCCCTGACACGTGTTCAGGGAAGAGTACATACCTCCGCCAAACCGGTCTCCTGGTTATTATGGCAATGTGTGGTTGCTTCGTTCCTGCTGATTATGCAAGTTTTCGGTGGGCTATCCAGTTAAAAGTTAACGTATGGCTCCCAAAATGATTTATGTTCAGAGTTCATGATGCCCTCTTGTCTCGCCTGTCTAATGACGACGACATGGAGAAAAGCCTGAGCACATTTGCGAACGAGATGGCTTCTTCAGCGATGATACTAGGGGAGTACACTCGGTTTTCCAAGGGCTTGTACTCACTCCGAGAGTAGGTCTCGCAACACCTAAAACACTTGTTTTAATGGACGAACTCGGTCGAGGCACTGCTCCTTGCGAGGGCATTGGCATTGCGCATGCGATCGCAGAAGAGCTTATCAGGACCAAGGTGGGCGCAAAGCTGGGAATAAGCTTTGCTGACCACTGCGTCTAGTGCTTTGTTTCGTTTGCGACGTCCGCCTTTGCCTCCTTTAGAAACTCGTTATCTCACCGTCCCACTAGCCACTTTCAGGAATTGTCGAAAACACTGTCCCGGCAACCTTCGGTGGTGAAGTAAGTGTTGCGCTCAGGATACGAGCACCCCACAAATGTGGTCGGTCGGGCCAAACTAATATGCAACTGATGTTTGGCTACAACGTAACTGTCGTTATAGGTTGGCCGCACAAGCTGCATACTAGTTCGGTTCGGTCAACTGCCCAAACAAATAATCATCTAATCTCCCTCTTTCCTAGTTTGCATCTTTCTGTCCAGGTCAGCGACGGTCATTTCCCAAGTGTTCGCTGTGGAGACCCTTTGTTAGCGCACACGGAAATCCGCCTCCAATATTGGCATGGTGTTCAAATACAAGTAGGTGACTTCTTCGCAAGTTTCCGGTATATGTTCTGCTGTATGAACCTAAAATAGAATCTTGGACGGCATTCCCGAGGACCTGGATCACTATGGTTTGCTCATGCTTGTAAAGGGGGACTGTCCGCTTGAATAGTAACCAACAGGGCTCGAGCTTGCTCGACTCGCCGATCTGCCCAGCGATGTTATAGAAGAAGGTAGGAGAATAGCAAACGCTCTGGCAGACATGCACGCCCGGGGGGAAGAAGAGAGCCAAATGACGGTTATGGCGACGCGCCGCCGTGCTGTCGTAAAGGTGCACCCAGTTGGTATCCGATCACCCTGCACTCACACCGGCCGTGACATACCACGGTTTACTCAAGCTCCGCACGCAACTCACGCAAGCCCTGGACCATTCCACACTCCCTGAAGAGGATCTCGTAGCGTATCTAGCTCGGTTCCAGAAGGACCTTATCCGGGTTTTCCACGAGACAGCCCTCTAATCAAATTCAAAATCCAGATGTCTCTTTGTTCGCCTACACATGTTTGCAATTTATAATTTTTTTCGCTCTTCGGGTTCTAGGTGGAGGGCCTTATCGTTTATCACACGATAGTGGCATTCGGCGAACACGGTTATCAAACTCCACGTCAACTAACCATCCTCAGACATCTCAAGTCCACAGCCGGCTCAATCAATTGACCGCGGCCCACACCCAGCGTGGCTGCAGACACACCCCAATTGGGATCTCGGACGGGGCATATGTACTGGGGAATGAGTTCTCAATCGCTGCACGCTTCCCTTCCCCTGAGTTACCCCGCTACTCTGTATCGATTCCCATTTCCTTTGACTATGGGTAACTACGTTTCATGCCTCCAGCTGACCCGGAGTATCCACCAGTGCGACCCTAAGAAATATGGCCATAGCACTACTTCGAGACTGCGTCCATGTCCTACGTTACCCATCCAAGAGCCAACGCAGTCCTTCTGGACGTTTCCGCCGTCTTCCATCGCTACTCACCTCTCGAGCGACAAGTTCCCCACTCACGCAGACGTTGGTGAGTATCTTTGCCTTGGAGTGGTTCTTGTATTTACCCATGCGGGCCACCCGACGAACAGTCATCATTGGGTCAGGAATATCTGGTGCATCGTTTGCGAGGGCCCTGCTTGATATCGATCAGGAGCGGGACGATAGTAGCGACCCACTGCGCGTTGTCATGCTAGAAGCGCAGGAGACATGTTCCGGGGCGACCGGGAGGTGAGTCTTACAGTGCGACCGTCGAACCGTACGGACGATTCTGAAAGAAAGTGCGCACTTGTCGTTCCAGGAACGGAGGCCACATCAATCCTCCCTTGTTCCACGACTACGAGGACTTGAAATGGAGTCTTGGGGAGGCTGCAGCGCAGCAGATCATGCGCTTTCGAATTGCGCACCTGGAAGCCCTGCGGGAGATCGCAGAGGCAGAGACAATTGACGCTGACTGCCGGGATGTGTGCTCGGTGGATGTATTCTTCGACGAGGCGGTGTTTGCGGAAGCAAAGCGCAAACTAAGCGTTTTCGAGGTGGACATGCCACAGGAAGCGAGCAAGTTCCAGATTTGGGAAGGAGAAGACGCTCGGAAGGTGCGTTAGGGTCGCTGGTCTGTTTGGTCGCGTGCCCGTGATGTCATTTGTCAGACATACAACCTGTCTTCGCTCGCCGTAGGGTGCATCACGACGTCTGCAGGAGCGGTGCATCCTTATCGCTTTGCCACGGGGATCCTTGTGCGGCTCCTAGAGGGGTATCCCAAATCGTGGGTGCCATTTCAAAGCGTGTCTAGTTGCTTATCTCGCTGACGTCGGCGTAGCTTCCAACTTTTCACACGGACACCGTGCACGTCTATCACCGAGCCTTCGAGTATGAATCCGTTTTATACCTTGACCACGCCTCGTGGGCAACTAACCGCCCCCCACGTGGTTCATCTCACGAACGCGTGGATCGGGGGGCTTGTTCCTGGGCTTGCAGACCTCGTGTATAGAGTTCGGGAGACGATGAGCGCTCAGCGACCCGGAAGGGCTCTCCAGTTTCCAGTGCTTGAGACGAATGGCGCAAAGGGGAACCACGAACAACGGGCCTACATCTTCTTTGACAGCCCCGAACAAAAGGGATTTGACTACCTCACACAGCTGTCGGACGGAGAGCACGAACTCATGTTCGGTGGTGGCCGGGAAGAGTTTCTTGATGTAGATGCGGGGGACGGACGAGCATGTGGGCCGGCGTCGAGCGGGATGTATGACGTGCACAGCGCGGTGCATGTGTCAGGCGCGCTTCCTGTTTATTTCGGGGCTGCCAACTGGGGGGCCGAGGGTGTCTCCGTTGCCGAATCGCCATTGGGCGATGATGCTGAGGGACGGGCGCGAGTGCCGTGGGCTGCCGGAAGAGTAAAGGCGCTCTGGAGTGGGGTGCTGAGCGTTTCGGTGGACGAATTCCCGTGGGTGGGCCGGATTCCCAGCGCCATCTCTGGCCGGCGGTCGCCTGATCAGGTCGCGGCGACTTTAGAAAGGGGCAAGGGGACGAGGACGGCCAGTCCAGGAGAGTGGGTGGCGGCAGGGTATTCAGGGGAGGGGATGGTTCATGCATGGCTGTGTGCGCGGGCGCTGGCGCTGATGGTCCTGGGTCTTGACGACGCCAAGGACGTGGAAGTCGAGGGACGGTACGGTGCAGGACAGGCCGTCGAGGACTGGCTTCCGGCGTGTTACCGAATCAGCGTGGGACGCTGGAAGAACACATACAAGGAATGGCGGAACTTGAGACTGAAGAGCGATGGAAGGCGAATGGGTGCGGCGCGGGGAGGAGCGGGAAGAATGAAGATCTATCAGGGCATCCGACGAGCAGACTGAGGAGGTCGCCAAGCGTAATGACTTTGTATGGACATGTCTTGGCCGTTAGGAACGGCTCCTTTATTAGTACGGTGACTACCATCATGCGCAGCCCTGCACGTTGACAGTGTACAGGGCGTAGCACGGCAACGAGGGAATCATCGCAAATATCGTCCTACGAGGGGATACTTATATCCAGGAGGAGGTCCTGGATTCTCAGTGTGAGCTACATTCGTTCTGTTCGTGGTTCCTCATAGTGGTTTCCCTCAGGATGAGCCAGACTGCTGTGGATGTTACAAACGGCGTTCCTCATAATGAAGCAGTGTTATAATTGAACTATCTGCCAAGACCCCGTGTTTGCTTGTGGTTCGATGCTCAGCGCTGCCTTCGCTCTCCCCTTTCTTGGCCGTACCGTGGCACTCACATGCCCGTTGTTTCATGTTGCTTCGCTCATAATGCATGTCCGAGTGCAACTGCCCAGAGCTCCCTGTTAGGTCCACGACCACGTCGTCTCCATGTATCTCCCGGACCTCTCCAACTTGCTCAGTCGACGTTCCATGATTACAACGTCGACCCCGTTCGACACGTCTCAATTCACTCTGGACACGACAGGTGTCTCTGGTTTCTTTGGCGGAGACGAAGCTATCTCTGCTATGGCTACCGTCCACGTTTACCAGTGCCGACGATGGTTGGGGTGGTACAACACCCCAGGCTCATACCAGATCGCTAGACAATACGGTCTCATCGCCAAGTCAACGGTCTTCAAGGGTCTCTTTCCTGGCGTCCGGACAGAGACTGCTAAACTATTCGAATTCGAGGGCTGGCGGGGACCAAGGTTTCAAGCCGTCACTTCTGGAACCATCATGGAAAGTACTGGTCATTTGGCCGCAGTTCTCATGAAGGAATGCGATTCCATCGATGGTGTCCAGATCCCTGGAAGGGATGGACCGGGCATCGGGGTCACGATTATCAGGCTCAAAACTGTCCCTCCTAGGATGGTCGATCCGAAGCGTACCGGTGCATATTCTCCCATATTTGCCATTATCCCCATCGCAGTCAGTTTTGCTGCTTGCATTGCGAGTGGCGTCTACAAAGACTGGTACTCGTTCTCTTTGATCTTATGGGGTATACTCAGCAACGGTATATCCTGCTTCGTTATCGGCACGGGCACTTTACGTTTTACCCACCACACGCCTGCGATGGGGTCGCCACTCGGTGACGGTATCCTTGGTTTGGGAAAAGAGTTTGTCTTACTGCTGGGAGAGGAGGGTGCTGTGAACGCCATCACTCTTGGCAGATTTTCTCTCGATTTTCCCAGCAAGTCTTATGACGAATATATTGGATGTTGTTCCATTCTTCTCACCATTCAGTTCCTCGCCCAACTATTCCTTATCCCCCAGGGATCATTGTTCGGCCAGACTATGTTTATCTCTTCGCTGGTGGTCTCCTGGGTTTACAACTCGATTCTGTCCTCGTTCGACAAGGAAAAGATTCAGCGACGCATTCTGATGGACGACGTACTGGGAAAGCCTTCAGTGACCAAGTATATCTTGACTACGCGTACCTCTGCTGTCGTATTTGCCCTCTGTGCGCTTTCTCCAGAGGATCCAAGAAAGATCCTCGAGGCATATCTCCCTAATGACACAAAAGTTTGGAGAACATGGAAGGACACCATCGTACAGAGACTGCGCGGGAACAAGGCACTTCGCTTTGC
>JBBPLV010000249.1:0-25696 GCA_038089975.1 Boletellus ananiceps | reverse complement strand
CGCACACCGGAATCGTTGCTGCAACATTTTTCAGTTGCGTCTCGAACTGGAGACCCCACGACGTGACGAATTGACTTTTTCTTCTCCTTGGCAGGTATACGCGAATATGTGGTCAGCCCAGTTCTGGTATTGGCGCATCCCGGAAGGCAATATCGACTGCGCAGGCAAGGGCTATCTTTCCCTGACAGTCCGACGTTGGAGGAACCGGAGTCTCTGTCGTGGGCCGACATTCGAACATCTCGCTTACTTGACTCTGGAATAAGTGGTGGACTCGCGGGTGGTGTGCTCAATGTATGGAAACGTATGCTAGGTTGTCTCAAGCTACTGTTCGTTTTTTCTCATCATACATATGTCTAGGGGGGAGGCGTGGTCTTGTACCTGGCCTCACAACCGGCGCATTGATGTGCGCACTTTTCCAGTGGTGTTTCAACGAGTTCAACATTCTTCGAATATGCTACGTTTCTGAAAATGCAACCATTCCCACTCAGCGCGCGATAAATGGCTTTGCTCATGTTGCTCGCCAAAGTTCACTGGCAGAGCCTTCCGTACCTACTGCAACGCAGCTTACTCCAGCCGAAATGCCCACCTCCCCCTCGCTTATAGATCGCATTCTTTCAATGTTTGGCCAACGCCTTTCGGACGAAAAATACTTGGAAAGGCTCAAGATGGAGAGAGATTCTTACCTTCGCCGGATAGTAGAACTTGAAGAAAAGAAGAAATAATGATCCATTCCTTCCTCCAGATCATTTATTCAGCTTGACACCTCGATTGTGGTACACCCCTCAGGAATGGACCATACTTCAACGACACCTGTCCCATCTTTCCGAAATCCACCCATGATGACCAACTCCCTTGAAAATGCTATAGAATTTACTTTGTGATTGTCCCGGCTGTCGAATCTCGACTGAAGCTCCAATTTCAACGTACCACCTGCGGCTGACCCGCAAATATGGTACTGAGTGACCCTACCGAGGAGAGTGCACACCAACAGCTCTCGCGGTTTACTGAAAGCTCTACAATGGCCAGAATGAATACCCTTCCGCACAGGACATCGACAAGAAACATACAAGGCAACGATGGGACCCTCCGCGACATCTGCAATGACCCGACCGTCTGTATCCAGCCCTTTCCATTTACGTTGTCGCTGTTGTCGACCACCTGCGCTGTTCGGTGGTTTCTCGCCGCCTGTACCAACATACAAGCGGCCGTCAGCAGTGCCTGCAGCTATTATCCCAGCGGGCGAAATTGACAGGCAGAGGATGAATGGTGGAGACAAGGAGACTCCGGAAGATGGTGGGGCTGCCGCTAAATGCCGAAAATCAGTATATACATTGACTGATGTGGGTGACACAAAAGAACGAACACAAGTCATCTCGAGAAAGCACGCTTCCTCGCACGAAATCGAAGTGCAGCATAGCGTGATCATACCCCCCGCTGACGAGTTCACTCGGACGACCTGGGATGAACTGGACTGATCCACATACCTAGAAAAAGAGTGGAGGATCGACCTCATGGGCGGGATGTGCTTACGTTGTCATGACTTTGCTTCATTCGCGTGATTTCGTTGGTCTGCAGATCGACAACGCCTACCGATCCAGAGTCCGTGCAAAATGCCATCTTGGTCCCTTTCACATTTATGGAGAGCTAGGCGAAGGCTGTCAGCACGGCTGGCTCGAGCTTCCGAGCGTTGAACCTCACTTCGCCCAAGTTATCGTCGTCATCGATGCCTATGTCAAGTATCTGCAGGACGTCTGAGGACGTCAAGATAAGGCTATCCGTCTCCAGAGAAAATCGAAGTACCTTGGAGTGAGGCATGAACCATCGGAAAGCAGGGCAGCAGCGGACCTGCGTCTCACCTGTCGCCCAGACGCAACCCAAAGAAAGGCAGCGAGAGAATGGGGTTGAAGTGCTACAGAGGAGACCGGACTCGGTAACCCGCGGATCGCTTTGAGGACCTTGAATGTATCCAAGTCATAAAGGCGGACGGATCCATCGTCTACATATCCAGCTTGAACTTCCAGGGAATGTCGCAGGGGGTCAGATTCAGCCGCACCTGAACCAACGAGAAGCTGTCGAGGTTCGATACAAGACAGACAAGAAACTTGAGCAGGGAGTGACAAAGTGATGCGATGGTAGCACCCTGGCATCCTGATAGATAAGATCCTAAGTGTCGAAAGTGCCGGATCCAGTCGATCCCAGAGTCACGTGTCAGCACCTAAGTACCGTCATGCGGCACTACGACACTCGAAGTCTGTCCACTGGTCCATTCGTCACCCCATTTATGCGTCTTCCCGTTCAGCGAGGGATTTTACAGGGACGCATTTTCCCCTTTATCACCCTGTAGAGTCCAACCCTTTAAAATGTTTTATATTCCGACGTTTGGATACGTCAGTCGCGGCGATATTATCGGTCACCCGACAAATTGCTGGATCGGAGGTGTTAGATAAATAACATGGCTTTTGAAAGAATGTTCGCCATAACCTTGATCAGGGCGACGTCCGCGCCGCGCCAACGCCTTTCATGTCAATTCTAGTTCCAGAGGTACAAAAAAAGCACAGTTACTGGGGGAAAAAGTCAAAGCCACCATATCCCACGTAATAAATACCGATGCAAGGCGGATGGTGGACCAAGGCCATGGAGGTTACATGCAGTGTCACAGAAGAGAAAGGAAGAAACAAATGAGAAACGAGAAAGAGAACAAATGGTCCGTTAAACGAGACAACAGAGCAGAGAAGAAAAAGAAATCAGCAACCAACGAATCAATGGAACAATAATGCACATCGATGATCACCGAGGCATCAATGACGAAATCAGGCTCAACGCCCGCTCGTCCAACCTATCCCGCACCTGCATCGCCTCCATACGCTCCACTATCACCTTCATCGTCATCGCCGACGCCGCGTTCTCGAGTCGTGTCAACAATGAATCCAACACCATCATTATTTCCAACTCATCCATCTTGTCATGTACTGGTGGTAGGAGTTGATCGAGGTCGCCATACATGTAACATGGTCCGGGTCGTTCATCTTCCGAAGCCTCTGGCCACGGCGGCTGGGAAGACTGGGATGCGATGCTCTTCTTGCGTCTCAGGTGTGGGCGAAAGATGCGCGCGCTTGCGAGCGCTTCAAAGCGGAGACATAACTCTGCCAACTCCCCCACTTGTTCAATATTCCACTGTACCTTGGCAGACGGTGGCACCGTCGCGCTCGCAGACCCTCCCGTCAAATTCAGATCTTGGCGTCCTGCGACATTCCCCGGATAGATCGAGGACACCATTTCAGGGATTTCGAGACCCTTGAGTTTGAACTCTCCCAGGGGAATCACTTTGATGTTCATCCGCCGGATCGCGTCTATCGCTTGTGGGGGTTGGAACTCAGAGTATTCCGTATCGGGGCCAGTTTCGGTGATTCGCGCATTGATCTCTCGAACGACATCAGCGCTGCACATGATTTGTCCCCCGGCGGCGTTCCCACAAATTCGCGCGGCACGAATGACCATCGGGCCGAAGTAGTCCATCCGGTTCGTGATCGGGTCGGGCTCGCAGACCGGCATACCGCAGTGGATGCCCATACGCACCGACAGCCCGCGTGCGATCAGGTTTCCTTGTCCATCCCACACCTCTTTGCCTTCCTCACATTCCAAGATCTCCAATGGCCAAGGCTCGTGCATCAGTTGAATTTGCACCGTCAACGACCACCACAGCGCAGCCAGTGCAGTTGGGAACGAACACATGAACGCATCTCCTTCTGTCTTGACGACGTACCCACCGCACATCCGCAGCTGTCGACGTAGAAGATTATTGTGCAACCGCATCGCGGTCGGCATGCCCGCGTTCGTCTCCCACAGCTGGGTTGAATTCCGGATGTCGGTGAAGGCGAGACATAGATGTCCAATCGGAGGTGAGACCTCGTAGTCCAACCGAGCGATCGTACGGTCCTGGATATCTTTCTTCTTCCCCGCTCGCTTCTTCAATGCCCCATACGACTCCATGTTCAGTGACGAATCGGCTGTCGGCTGCTTCTTTGGGCGGAACAAATCGGAGACACAGATGACCATGATCATCGTGCTCCCATCCGAACCATAACTGATCGCAAAGTCCCGTAACTTTTGTGCTGCAATCATCGGGTCAGAAATCTCTGACCGCGCAATGTCCACTGCAGTTTGGTACGAGATGTAATGCCACAGCCCTCGATTCCCGATAATCACGAACTCATCCTGCTCTGTCAGCTGTCGGCTCTCCACGTCTGGTCGCGCATTTACCACGGGGAAGTGGTAAAAGTAACCGAATGAACGCGAGGTATCGATTTCCTCGTGGATGAGACCCTTGGGTGAGATCCACCCTTCGGCAGCCCGTATGCGCTCTGTTTCACGCCGGTCGAATGGGTCGTGTTTTCTCGAAAACAACTCGGCAGAGCCCTGTATCGAGATTACGGCGAGGGCATCGCCCGCATTCGCCACGTACATGGTTTTCCCCATAAAGTAGATCACGATCCCGGAGGCCCCTGCGCGATACGAACTCTCGACCGAGGTTGTACCCACAGTCGACGCGCTCACCTGAGACATTTTTCGATTCGGCGGGTTTCCGGCGTAGAGCGTGTCATGCAGCCTTTTGTTTAGCCTCAGGAAGGTTCGACGTAGCGCATCCAGCACCGTCTCGTTCTTGGAATGATCGATCTCATCCAGGTGCTCGATAAACTGCGGAAGAAAGTTGTCGTGCAGATACTTGGAGAGATGGTTGTTACTTGGTAGGGCGTCTGACCGTCCAAACATGGCAAATACGGCTTCGTCCTTGTGCCCCCGAAATTCGGGCTGAACGAGATCAAACATGGTGAGGTAGCCGGTGCTCCCGAGGTTATCTGCAATGCCATACGACATCCTATTCACTTCGGAAAGTGAAGTTCGGACTCGTCGGTCTTCTGTTTCCTCGGGGATATTCGGCAGGAAGGTGGTGGTGACGTCCATGAGACCGAGGACCCGTAACGAGATCAATTTGGAAAAGTCAGCGAGAACATGTCCATCATCGGAATGATCAGGTTTGATCTCGAGCCGCTTGTTTCCCGATAAGTTGAGGTACTTTAGATTTGTATTGAAATTCCTGTCACGCAACGTTAGTCAGTCACTTGCGCGAGGCGGAAGGGTAACCTACCAATTCCAATCAAATTTCCAGTTGTTGATATTGTACCTCAATACGTTGCTCCCAGCATCGATCACCGTCAAGCTCTGTACTTTGCTCAGTTCGTAGGGGAGTGTTTGTAACTTGTTCCCATTGAGAAACATGACACTCAACCTCGTCAGCCTCTCCAGATCCTCAGTCGGTATACTTGTCAGCTGATTGCCGCTCAGGTAAAGTTCCTCTAGTTGTGTAAGATTGCGGAGAAAGGAGGAGGGGAGTTCTTGTATTTCATTGAAGGAGAGATTAAGAACACGAAGTTCTTTCAGAATCATGAACGGTGAGAGGCAGTCGTCTGTGAGTCGATTTTCGCCCACATACAGCTTCTTGAGTGAATGCGCGAGTGGCGGGGAAGGTCGGCTGGACGGTGTATGTACTGTCGCACTCGAAACTTTTCGCACGACCTGTTGGTGCGCCCATGTACCTGGCGGGGTCGGCGGCACCTCGAGGCAGACGCCGAGAGCATGGGGAGGGGCGTGTGACGCATCTGGTGGATCATGCCACATATCGATCAGGTTGGATGTCACATTGATCAAGACCAGCGATGAGCAATCCCAAAGAGACACAGGGAGTTTCCTGAGACTGTTGTTGTGTGCATCAAGACTCTCGAGTCGTCGGAGCGAGCCAATGGTTTCGGGAAGAGCGTCGAGATGATTGTCCGAGCAGGAGAGCGTGATAAGGTGGCCGAGCTCTCCAAGGGAGTCAGGCAGTGTTCGAAATAGGTTGTGATCAAGTTTGAGGCGTTGAAGCGCGGAAAGATGTGACAATGCGGAGTCGTCGATGGAAGAAAGTTTCGCGTGGGAAATATCAAGGGAGGTGAGGGCGAAAGGCATTTGTGCGGATGGGACGAGTTTGAGCAAGGTGATATCGTTAAATGATACATCGAGGATAGTCGTACTGTGTGATCCATGAGAGAGGTCGAGTGCGTGTACCATGTTATGGTCAGCTAGGAGTTTGTCTAGTCGAAGGAGCTTGCGAGCGACAGAAAGGTCGCCAATACTATTTCTTCGACAGTCAAGAACTTTAAGGTTGACGAGCTGGCTGCACTGTTCGGGGAGCTTGGATACCTGGTTCCCAACAAAAACAAGCTGCTCTAGGGCGGTCAACCGACCAATGTCCTCCGGGAGTTCCGTGATCATATTAAATGACACGTCAAGATCCCGGAGGCCGGGCATCTCGTATATGACGGAAGGGAGGTGGCTGAATTTATTATTGGATATATTCAATGTCTTGAGCATTCTCAACCTGGGGAAATACCAGGGAAGTTGTTCCATACGATTGTTCTGTAACTTGAGGATGCTTAATTCAGGTATGCGGTCAAGCCCAGCGTCGTCAAGGTCTACTATGCGGTTACATGAAAGATCCAAGCGATGCAAGCTTGCTGAATGTCGAACGCTTTGAGGCACTTTCTTCATCGCCATATTCGAAAGGCGAAGTTCCCGTAAGGTAGCGCAAGATTGAATAAAGTCGAGGGGTATCTCCACCATGGGATTCCGAGAAAGATTGAGGTATACGATGGATGTCGCGTTTTTATGAAAAATGATGGGTATAGTGGGCAGACCGCACCCCGTGAGATCTACAAATTCGAAATCGTCAAAGTGCAAATCGTCCACCTGGAAAGAATCAGGCCCAGACGTAGGACCAGAGCGACCGACATACCGTTGGACCAAGCAGCTGGCTCTTGTACACGAACTTGAGAAGAAACGTCATATCCTCTGCAGCGAGATAGTCGAGACTATCAAGTTGATCGTAACCTGCTTGTTCTAAACGGCGACGGGTGATTGCGGCGGGACGCTCCGTCGGTGCCAATATTCGTTCTGGGGGAGACATGAAGTGAAAGCAGCGTCATCTAAATCGTCTACATACCCCTTCCTCGTTCCTTGAGATACAGCTTATGGGTCTCTCGTATATCGCGATCACGTACTTTGGCATTGAGTGAAGGGATGAGGTCTGCGACGGTCGCGTGTGGGGGAATTTGTGCGACGTGATATGAGCCATTTGCACGATATATGCGCACAAAGACGACTTTTCTGGAGCTGGCGGATGACGTTGGTTTGGGGGCATGATGTGTTTTTCTGCGTGTGCGTTTCCTAGTGGTAACATCGGCAACAACAGAGTCAACGAGGGTTCGTGAGCTGCTGGCAATAATGCTTTCCTCCGAACCAGAACTTGCACTGTCAGTCCCGGCATCTGTACCATCTCTTTGTATTTCCCAACTCTCCGGTGCGATCCATTCGCGTTCGGTTAACTGTTCGGCGTCAGCATCGAGGTCAAGTGACTCTACGATGGTCTTTGGGGAAACCTTGGGGTCGTATTGGTGTCTGCGTCTTGAGGAGACAGATGAGGGGTGAAATGGATCGGTGAACACGGATGGGGAAGGGGGAGTGCCGGAGAGACTGAAACTGCTCGATTCAAAGGAGGCACTGGGACGACCGCGAAGTGTGCTAGGGACGGCGCTCATGTCGATAATGTCTTCCATGTGAGAGAAATCGGTGTCGATTTTGAGGAGGGGCTCGTCGTGGGAGGGGAGGGGCTGGGGTTTGTTGAGACGGGATCCTTTTCGAGGTCTATCCTTTTCCTTCTTCACTAGCAGAAGGGGAAGGTCTGGGGTTGAATCACGATATGAAGGGGATCTGTAGGTGTTGACGGAGAGCTGGGAAGAACTCGGGGTGAATGTGGCGAGAGTGGACGTGCTGTCATTAACGGAATCGGAGGAGGCAAGCTTCACGCGGGAGCGCTTTTTCGCCTTGAGGCCACTGAACAAGCTGAGGGTGCTCTTCCCCTTGCGAATGTCGCCTATGGACATGTCGGAGACGGAAGGGACGAGGGTGTCGCTGGTGAAGGAGTGGGTGTCACTCGGGCGAGAGCGCATCGAGGGTGTGGATGATGTGGAATTACGGAAAGGTATATAGGGAAAAGCCGTCGAAGTAGACTAAGAGGGGGAGCGTATGGGTATCAGTGAAGAAGGAGGTGTGTGTAATCCCCACCGGCTCAGGCCACGGAGTGATCGCGAGATTTCGACTGCTTGAGTTGGCGGCATTGGGAGTGGGAATGTCGGGATAGGGCTCAAGAGGGCGGGGTGCGGTGGCGCGTAGATCGTCAGTAAACCTAAGCTTGAAGTCGTCGTCGGGGGGGTAGGAGAAGGCATGGTAGTCGAGGCCGTCAGAGACAGACATGATGGTGCCGGTGGTATGTGTACTGGCCGAACCTTTTTTTCACCACGGGCACGAATGAATAAGGAGCTGGGAAATATTTAAGGACATATTCCGCCTGCGATCTCGGGTAAGCCGCCTGGATATATGCTAATTCATATTCAAAATAGTTATTTATCTATGTGCTAACAGCAAATTTGTGCAGTAAATTTAACTTATCCATTCTTGTCCGTGGTGTTTGTGTCCTCACTAGGCCCGGCACAGCTTCCACTAATAGCAGTTTTCCGGCCCGCCCGCTGTGCATCACAACCGGTACATACGACTGCGCCCTTCGTCGCCGTCAGTCCTCATCCCAACCATGACCTTCCCCTCCCCGTCTCGGCCAAGGGCGGCCTCTTCCTCTGCTTCCAATTCGAGCACAACAATCAACCTTCCTTCTAGTCTCAAGGTCCCCTTCTCACTTCCCGTGTGTCCCCATCTCACCTTGCTCCAGGTCGTTGGTATCATCCTCGCCATCGTCAGCGGTGTCCTCATAGGCACTAGTTTTGTATTCAAGAAAAAGGGCCTCTTGCGTTCGCAGGCCGGGCACGCCGCGGGTGAGGGTGTCGCCTACCTCAAATCGGTTAGTTCCATAGTTCCGTCCGCATACACCCACCATCTCATGCCCGAAAGCCATTATGGTGGACTGGCATGATAAGTATGTATTTCTTCTCTCACCTCCGATCCCCCCCCCTTATATTTCTCGTTCATCCAAGTGATGATTCTCGGTGAAATCTGTAATTTTGTTGGTACGTCTCTAACTCCTTTGGCGGACCCTTTCTGATCCGTACCAGCATACGCTCTTGTCGAGGCTCTTGTTGTGGTCTGTGCTCCGCCCCACTGCATTCCAATCTCTAACTCATCCATTCAAGACCCCTATGGGAGCCCTTTCTGTTGTAGTCAGCGCCATGCTATCATCCATATTCCTCAAGGAGAAACTCACATTCTTCGGCTGGCTCGGATGTGCTCTTTGTATTGTACGCCCTTCACCTTTTGGTCTCTATCACATCTTATCCCTCCATCCAGATTGGTTCTGTCATCATCGCTCTTAATGGCAAGTTCTTCCTCAATTCGTTCGTCCTGTTTATAATCTCTCTCTCCCCAGGCCCACAGGAGCAAACCCCTTCCAAAATATCTCAATTCAAAACCATGTTCCTCGCGCCTGGCTTTCTCGCCTACATCAGCGTTCTCATAGCCATCGCACTAAGTATCGTAATCTATTTCGGCCCAAAGTCCGTCTTTTCTCATCTCTCTCTTTCTTATTCACTGCATCTCTCTATCAGATACGGTAAAAAAAACATGATTTGGTATATCGCCGTTTGCAGTACCATCGGTGGTATCAGCGTCAGTGTCACCACAGGTCTTGGGTCTGCTATTGTCACCTCCGTGATGGGTGATAACCAGGTTTGTGCGTTCACGCTTCTTTTGCAATACGATGCTCATGTGACATGCAGTTTAACAACTGGTTCATATTTTTCTTGTTGGGTTTCGTGGTTGTAACATTGCGTGGGTGTCTCCCGATATCACCAGGATATTCGACCTTGACGCTGTGCAGTGACAGAGGTGTATTACTTGAACGTCGCGCTTGCACTTTTCAATACAGGTACGCGTTTATGCTTGTCTGTCCGCATTCATACTCACACGTAACCGTGCACAGCTATGGGTATATGTTTCATCTATTCGTGCCTGCTCCTGAACTCTGACATGTTTTGCACCAGTAACCCCGACATACTATGTCCTATGTGAGCCCCCATTGATCTTTCATGCTACGATGCTCATCTCGCCAAAGTCTCGTTTTGTTCAATAGTTACAACCATCGTACGTGTTGATTTTTCTCGTTTGCAGACTACCTTATCCCTGTGATCAAGGTTCTTTTCAAAGGTCTCTCTGCGCCAGCGTCGCAAATCATTACCTTGGTACTCGCATTTCTGACCATTTGTGTCGGGATTACAATCCTTCAAATGTCCAAGATTGACCCGGTCAAGCTCACATCGCTCGACAGACGGTCTACGCTCCTGCTCCAAGCTGCTCGCTCCCATACAGACAAGCCCTCGACGATCGATGTCGATTCGGACGGAGAGGAAAAAGATCTGGCCAGTCAAGAAGAACCGAGCTTAGACGCCCTTCGTGGTTCGTTTGGAACCATTGGAAGCATCATACGCGCGCGGAGTTCACGACGACTCAGCCAATCCAGCAGGTCCACTAGTTCAGCACGTGCACCGCGCGGGATGGGAGTCGGTAGGGGCATGGTCGGGAACCCTGATGGGCTCCCATTCTCCTCCCTCCAACATACTGATCACACCTATGACGGGCTCGCCCGCCATGCGTTGTACGATGCACCCATGCCCTCGGCACGCTCCGACTCGATGGACCGCACGTCAGAGTTCACGACGTCGTCTACGCAGAGTCCACGCCGGACGACGATCAAGTTTGGGTCACAGGACCTCGTTCATTCGTACACCCCCCCAGGTGACCAGAGGTCTCAGACTTTCCACGCGCTGCGTACGACATCCATTCCGGCCAATCTCGAGACCAACGCTCCACTGTCTTTCCTCTATCCACCCACGGCAACCTCTGCCTCGCCTAATGGCTCTATACCACCTCTTCCCCCGCCTCCGGGGGATGGTCACGGAGCCCCCCAAACGCCATCCCAGCAAGATTACCAGGCCGTTATCGTTCCTAGACGTACCAACGACGAGCCCCCTGCACCGACTGTATCCACCTACGACGCACGCACAGAGGATGATCCATTTGAGACCCCGTCGACCCCTTCCGCGTCCGCGTTTGCTTCCTCAAACAATTTACTGGAGAACGAGACTTCGTATGTGAATTTAGCCGAGAGTGCAGGATACTCCCCCTCAATTGAGAGCACAAGTAGCGAGCAGACGGTGTATGCGGCGCCTGGGGACAGTAGTGTCAATGCGAATGCTGGCAATGACATGAACACCAATACGAACGAGGATCGGATGCGCCGGGATCGTCGGAGCAGCTCGACATCTCGATCAAGGCGATACCCTAGGGGAGTTGACGATGCGGAAGAGCGACAGAGTTTGTGGGATCACCCATCCCCATTAGAGGAGGGGCCGTCGGGATACCCTGGCGTGAGGCTCGTTCGGCCGAGTTCGCGGCCCATTAATACACGGTTTTGAGCGTTGGTGATCGCGCTACAGATGTGCCCTGATCTGTATGCATCTAACATGGACGGTATGAGTGCGTAGCCTCATTCCCTTTATTGACGCCTCGTCCACAGGACAAGGTGTTCTGTTCTCCGTTATTTACCTTTTCCTATTACCAGATCGGACTATAGAGAGCGACCTGTGTATGTTTTTTTCCCTTAGACCCTGTCGGTTCACCGGTCACCCCTCCCGTTCTCATCTCTTACGAAGAGGGGACTTTGTAAGAGTATCACGACGATCACGAGGCCGTAGCATGTTCATACGATACACACGCTCTGGCTGGCGGTCCTCGAGTTGGAACTGTTACAGGTGTCATCTATACATTATTGACGCGTTGCGCACCCGCCTGCATGCCCGATCAGCAACGATGGACTTCAAGTTTTATGGCCGTTTTACTTTGGCATGGTACACAAGGCCCATTGACAAGCAATGCTCAGGCCGTCCCTCAGGCTCAAACTTTCCAGTCATAACCTTACGAATCCTCAACCACTTTGATCCTCACCAATAGCTTACGTAGCCGCGTTTTGGGTAGCCCATACTTGGTAAGTAGCACTAGTACTACGCCTTTCTCCCTTACTATGCAGAGCCTTTACCCAAACCCGACTTCATCTCGCACAATTGGAGAACGGTTCCACATCTTTGAACCGAGAAGGGCCCTGTCAGTGTGATGGGGCAACCCCCCATTCTGACTCCTCGTGTTCAGGCCAACCATGTGGCCATTTATCCGGTCCGCGTTGAGGTCGCATGTAATTCGTGGCAGCCATGTATAAGTTGCTCGCCTGCCACACTCTCAATGACTCCTAGGTTCTTCCACTCGACATGCATCCCTACTTCTTTTCTGTTTTGCACCTCATCGAGCCTACCCGAGCCTTCTCCACGAACACGACCGGCACTGGGTGCCTCTCTTCTGATGCAATATCCTGCCATTATCGTAGCGTCTGGAGCTTGTTGGCAAGCTGTGGATTGACTCTGTCGATTTGCGTCTGGCATGCGACCCATCCCGCTCTTCCTCTCCCTCACTTTAGGCGGATCCATGTCGTCCTATACCAATTGTCCCTGATGCTTCTTGCCTTTTTCACTCCAGAGCTCTTGATTATGGCTGCATTCGATGAATGGCGGGAAGCTAAGCGCATTACAAAACGCGTTCATGGTGTGTCACCTAGCGACTAAACTGTCTGGTATAATCACACGTCGTCAGCCCGCGGCCACAAGTGGTGGACAATGACACATAGTCACTTTGTGCTCATCGGTGGGTTTGCCCTCTGCGACGGTACGGGTATCAAGGAAATCGACATTCATAAATTCCTGTCGCTTCTGGAGGATGGGGACATCATAAATCCAGTGATCACAGAGGATGACATCAAGGACAAGAGTCTCCCTGATAGCCTAGCACAGGCGGTCCTCGTTGCTCAACTGTCTTGGTTCACTGCCCAAATGGTGGTTCGGCTCGTCAATCACCTTTCTCTGACGTTACTTGAGCTGGATACCGCTTGCATGGCTGTGCTCACACTTCCCCTGGTTTTCTTCTGGAGGGAGAAACCACGTTGCCCTGGGCGTCCTCATATTTTTTATACGCACAACGTGGACAATCTCAATAGCGAAGAGACGTTGCAGGATGGTTATGTCCTGAAAAAGTCGTTGGTGAGTGCCTGCTCACGATATTCCTGCTGCTAAAGTTGACCTCGCCCAATATGCACCAACAGGACCATTCGACGATCCGAACGTGCAGAAGCTGGCAGGACCTTTTAGCACCTGCCGACGTTCACACCAGTTCCGATATTTTATTCTTGCTCACGTGGTCAGTATTTGGAACACTACATGCGATCGCTTGGAATTATGAGTTTCCCACCGAAATTGAGAAGACTATGTGGCGCGTGTCTTCGCTGATTTTGGCTGGAACCCCAGTCATCTGTGGGGTTATGTTGACAGCGATGGATTTCAATGTTATCCACGTTCCTCGCTTCGTCGACCGCTTCTTGTCGGTATTGCAAACTCTTCTTCTTATCACTGATATCATTTCCCGATTACTGTTGGTCGGCCTCATGCTGGCAAGTCTTCGCTCTCTACCATCCTCTGCGTACCAAACGATTCCATGGTCCAGTTATGTTCCTCATTTGTAGTTCATTTCATGTACATGCAGGCTTCTCCTACATGCACTACGTATTCGCTTTGCTACTTCCAGTACGTCTTTTGATGGTGGCTATACTATATAATGTCAAATCTGTCTGAACGTATTGCACGGATTTGGGAGTCGAAACGCTAATCCATGGCTACAAGAGTTCAACTGCCTCGGTGACCTTGGAGTTTGGTCGTACAGTTCGTGGGTGTGGCAGGCTGCCTACGGGTCAAATAATAACATGTGTGTAGGACATGCTTGCCACACCCTATGAGCGTGGTCGATCCGAATCGGAGTGTTTCTCGAGGTCATTGACAAACAAGGATCTGCCCAACCGTCGGTATCCGAGTACTGTTTTATTCTGTTCCCGCCCGTGATCCGTCAGACCCGACGTGCTTTGGTCATCACAAGCGACAGCAGGTATCGCTATTGGAACCTTGCTTTTAAATAATGCGTGCGTTTCGCGACACACATGATTGGGCCGAGGAAAAAGAACGCCAGCCATTGCAAGACGGGCGTGGCATAAGCACAACCTGTCTCCCAGAGGGGAGGGCTGTCCGCCTGCGCGTCCTAGTAGCAGCGGAACATCTGATCCACGCCGCGGCCAGTATGACTGGAATCGTCGCCGGCGACGTGTCAAGCACGAGTGACCTGACAATGCGACTGCGAGGATCGGTGACGTCTGAATCTTCTTCCCAAGTCGTGGTGCTGGAAAGGGATGCTGCGTGGATCAAGGGCGTAGGGCGCAAAACCGAAGAAGGGACCCGTCATATTGATGGGGCCACTATGGCCGCTAGACCGTCGTGCATGATCTGTGGGGACGCTCGGGCTGTCTGTCTATACACCCGGCGCTCCTCTCGGGCTAAGCCATGGGAACCAGCAATGGTGGGGCACGACTCCGGGTACATTGGTTGCAGTCCGAGCAGAACGATGGGAAGGAGGCTTCCCGCTCAGCGGAGTAGTCGGACCTATCAATTAGTAAGTGTGACATAACAATGCGGCGTCATGGCCTTGACAGGCTAGAATTCAAACGATAGCGAAAGCTTGTGCTCACCACCACGATGAACGTCTTTGAATTGGGAATTTGTCATTCCAGTCTCCAAGTGGTCAGCCCGGCGGAGGCAAGCGGACCGCACGCGCCCATTCTCACTGTCGAGTCATACTGTCAGCGTAGACGCGATACGACGGAGTTGACTTATTGTTGCAATTAGAACAGCGCGACTTCGTACTCAACCGTCTTATCTCCCCTACAACGTCCTCGCTCATTTTTAGCTCATTCTTGCGTACAAATGATACCAGGGCGTTCAGCGCAACGTGGCTCTCTCCAACCAAAAAACAGGTGGTCCGGGAAACGCGACAACAACTCGGTCGGTCTCAAAGCAAGGCAATCGACAAATCGAGGCTCCGACTGTCCCAGCAATGATGCCGGTCACGAGGACCGAGGTCGCTATAGATCGTCCGAATCGGATGAGCTCTGATCAACTCAGTGTCGTCCGGCATAGTCACTGGATCCACCGATCCCGCCTCTCCATCTCCGAGCGACGAGACTCGGAAATTATCAACGTCAATCTCTTTAGACGTCCGTATCCGTTGAGTGAGCCATGCTGGGTTAATCGGTAAACCTGATAGTTACTGCTGGGATCGAGTGTACCGAGAAAGATGATCACCGACGCTCGCATGAGGACATCTTTCCCTGTAAACAACTCTCTCATCAAGAGCGGGGCCGAAAAGGATGGTATCGCTGTCCCTGCCAGCTTGCATGAGATGATAATATGCATAACGACCAAGTATCTCACCATTTAATCTACATCACTGGTTAAGCCTACGAATTGACCCCATCGCAAATTGATCAATTGTATTTCGCATTTTGAAACAGTACCACGGAACCACTCTGAAAGGTACTATACCGTATCACTCGAGCATTCAATGACAACAGTGTTTGGACCTGTGAGCAGAGGCCAAGTCCACAAGGAATGTGCTGAAAGTTGTTTCCAGCGAGACCACGTTCCCAAGACCCCCGACCCTGTCCGCTCATCCGACGAATGGATCGTACCCCTCTTGAACGGTATGAGGACCAGGAAGAGAATGATTCTGGTGGGGCTGGTTGTGAGTAGCGATGACCAGCGAAAATCGACCTTGCAATGAAGGTGCACTTACAAACGTAGATGGTTAATCGGATCATTGAGGTTCTGAATATGACACAAGAATCGGGGAGTAGCTTCAATCGGAAGGGTTTAAATACCGCAGTGCTGCTCCTGCTGTCAAACAAACGGGAAGGGGGCGTGCTACATTGGTGAAACCGAATACCACAGTTGACAAAATGCGTCACCTTTTGCAACACGACCGAGTCAGACGCCAAGTATGGTCTACAGACACATGTGATGCTGTTTCTTCACGATGGCTTTAAATGAGCTGACCATGACATAGCGCGAACCCAGGGTGCTTACGAACAGAACAATCTGGAGATCACGCGGCCCATACATAGCACCCGCCCTAAGACGATCGGATCCACGTACCATATTTCTCGCTCGAGGGTGTAAAGCCCTCCCAGACTTTCTCGGAAGATACCCGGAAGAGGTTGCTCGTCAATGACCATCCACCGTACCCTGATGGGAATGAGGTAGTATGTTCGGGTCGAGCAATGGTTGGACGATGTGAACCGCTGCTCCAGATATGCAAATGCAGAGCCTCAGTGAAGAAATGTTACATGAGCCACTGTGAGGTCCTCAAAGGGGGGAAATCCCGATCGACAGCTGCACACAGTCACAGACATTTAGCATCGTTCAGAGCCTCGAAAACACCCCATCTGAGTAATTGAAAATATGAATCGATATTGACATCTTACCATTCGCTCCCCACCATTGGTAGGCCGAGAAATCAACGTTCAGCCCCATCGTAAGCCAAGTCCTAGAAAGAGTAGCATAAGAAAACCGTTCTAAAAGGACTGTACCATGGACTGCTTGAACATGCAATGACTGGCAGCAATGCGTGTCTATGTTTGACTCTGTAAACACGAGCCACGTCCACAAGGAATACACCGGGGGTTGCTCCCTGCGGACCACCACGGGGATAATGATTCTGGTAGGGCTAGTTATGGCGAGTAGCAATGACCAACGAGAAACGACTTTGTAATGAAAATACACTTACAAGCGTAGATGATTGCTCGGATGGCAGTGGTTGGGGCTGAATACACGGAGTTGCAATTGGGGAATAGTCTCTTTCGGTAGGGTTCAATACATACTTCTGTTGTCAAACAATCGGGTACCTTGAACTGTAGTCTATGAGAACCTTCGATACTCTCCTTCATCACGATGACTCCAGATGAGCTGAGTCGGACCCCATGACGCGAGCGCAGGACGCAATTATGGATACAATATTCCAGAGATCTGAATCATATGGCACATAAACAACACTTGAACGAAGACGATCGAATGCGATGATACTTTATCTCTTGCCTAATGATTCTCGGATGATACCTGGAAGAGATAGTCACCACCGAGGTCACCCTACCTGAGCTTATAGAATCAGAGTCCCACCCCGCACACGTTAAATGATATTGCTTGTCCAAAAAAAATCAGAGCAACCGTTGAACGTTGGATTCTGCATGATGCATGAAGCTGTGCAACCTTGGTCAAACGTGTCGCGCTCTATCCCGGCCCCCTGTCGTTACCGGGGTCCCCGGATAGCGCACGGAGTCCCACACCCCCTGGCACGCCAGGGCGTGCGTAAGCGCATTTTTCCTCGGACCAGGCGTCGTAGACACCTGCCTTAGCGTATTGTGTAGGACTAGACTAGTCGGTCGCTGCACAATAATATCGCTTGTCCAAAAAAAAAAAAACGTGTCGCGCTGTTCCCCCGTGACCGCCTCACTTCCTCTAGGCGCTGGCATGGAACCACACAAGGTATCCTTGCTGTATACCGCGACGTCTCGTTTTTCAACCCACAATGTCTAGCCACCCGAGTACCAGGAATCGACCACTACAGCCTGATCCAGGCACCCCTGGTTCCTTGAGTGTGAGTTCCAATTCCTTGCTTCTAGCGTATCAACTAACGCCTTGCCATACTGTATAGCAGCACACTGTCCCCATCCACGACCATGAATGTGCAGAACAGAAGCATGCAAGCGAGGAGACACCTAGGTACGGGAGCGAGCCGGAGGATGGCGCTGCAGTGAGCATGATCAAAGACGAAGAAATGGTTATCACAAGTACTTAGTCGGTTCTCTACACAACCCTGCAAAGGTTGCTCATAACAAGGCAGGTATCCGGGCGACAGATCTCGCTCTTGGCCTTGGGCGACTTCCTGTCGGCTTTTGTGCTTCAGTGTATCACAGTGGCCTTGAATGGAGGACTGAAAACAAGCCTGTCTTGGTGAATAGTGATGCCATCGAATGGAATGAACCCATTCCGATGTGAGAATCCATTCTACACCGGTGTTTGCGCTGACAGGGTATACAGACCGTCTGATTTGTCTTCCAGCGTTTGTTTGGTGGTCAGGGCATCGTTTGAGTTCCAGCCGATGTTAGGTGATGGGCAGCAATTGCGAAAGTTAACGATTGCAGTGGAGCGACTGATGGATTGCAGTGCAAGACGACTTCGTGAGCACGAAATAGTTTATTTGCAGGCCGGGGACTCAAACTATGACAGCCTTTACCTTCCAGTCAACGGACGATGATGTTGTGGCACCTTGTTCATCCCTACTGGTGACTGTCAGCAGGCGGAACCATGAGGGGGATGGCTTGACGGTCCTTAGATCTCATCGCGTAAGCATCAACTTGTTCAGAGTGTCTCATTGATCAACCAATGTATGTCCACAGTCAATCACGGAGTCTCGAGGCCAGCTAACAGACATCACAAACCGTGGACAGAGTGCTTTATTGCGCTACCGAAACCGCAGGGAAAGACGGGACCTCGAGGATGCTGTGAAGCAGTTCGAGGATGCGCTGAGCATCTGTCCGATGGGCCATCCTTGCCATGCGGTTGCCCTGTCAAACATGGCGATGGCAAATTTCCTCCACTGTCAGGCTTACAACACCAGTTCTTCATTCCATGGCCCACTGATGATGTATCGCAATGCACTCACTGCTCGTCCTGTTGGCCACCCCGACCGACCTTTTACATTAATTCAGTTGGCTGCGGTGCATCTAGTGCAATTTGAGAAGCAGCGGGACGATAGCGATGCATTACAAGCGGAGGCATATCTAGGCGAGGTGATGGACCTCGTCTCTGAAATCAGTCATGAACGATGTGCTGCAACTCTGATGTTACAGATGCATGAAAGACATATGACTAGCGCAGGCCTCGCGGGTGGTCGATCATCCGTAACGAAGGGATCTACTTCGGGCGCAACAGACATGGATCCGGGGGATTTAGGTTTCCTGTTATTGCGCCGATATGAACGGTTCGGGGATTTAGGTGACCTCCAGGAGGCAATCTCGCATTTGGAGACAGCTGTCAAGTGCACACCGGTCTGGGATTCCTGGTACCCTATTGGACTGGGGAATCTCGGTGCTGCATTATCATCCCGGTTTAAGCGCCTTGGGGAGTTGAGTGACCTAGAGGAAGCAACTTTGAAGCAACGAGACGCTGTTGGCCTTACCCCCGGCATTCACCCTGACAAGCCCAGGTATCTGAACAATCTTGGTAACTCCTTCCTTACCCGTTTCCGGCACCTTGGGCAACTAGGTGACCTGGAGGAAGCAATTTTGCGGCAATGGGATGCTGTTAACCTTACTGCCGACCACCACCCCGGCAAGCCCAGCTATCTGAACAATCTTGGCATCTCCTTCCTCACTCGTTTCGGCCACCTCGGACAGCTAAGCGACCTGGAGGAAGCAATTTCATCGCAATGGAATGCTGTTGACCTCACCCCAGATGACCACCCAGATAAGCCTACTTATCTGAGCAATCTTGGCAACTCCTTCCGAACTCGTTTCGAGCGCCTTGGACAGCCAAGTGACCTGGAGGAAGCAATTTCGCTGCAACGGGACGCTGTCAACCTTATCCCAGACGGCCACCCTCACAGGCCCAAACATCTGAACAATCTTGGGAACTGCTTCCTCACTCGTTTCCATCGCCTTGGACAGCTAAGTGACCTGGAGGGTGCGATTTCGAGGCAACAGGATGCTGTTGACCTTGCCCCAGACGTCCACCCTGATAAGCCCTGCTATCTGAACAATCTTGGTACCTCCTTCCTTGCTCGTTTCGAGCACCTCGGACAGATACATGACCTAGAGGAAGTAATTTTAAGGCAGCGAGTCGCTATTGACCTTACTCCAGACAACCACCCTGAGAGGCCCAGCTATCTGAGCAACCTTGGAGACTCCACCCTCACCCGTTTTGAGCATCTCGGACAGCAGGACGATCTAGAGGAGGCAATTTCGCGACAACAGAACGCTGTTAACCTTACTCCAGATGATCATCCTCACAAGCCCAGTCGTCTGAACAGTCTTGGCACCGCCTTCCACGTTCGTTTCAAGCACCTCGGACAACTATGTGACTTGGAGGAAGCAATTTCATGTCACCGGCACGCCGTCAACCTTACCCCAGATGATCACCCTAACAGGCCCGGCTATCTGAGCAATCTTGGCAGCTCCTTCCAAATTCGTTTCGAGCGTCTTGGACAGCCAAGTGACCTGGATGAAGCGATTTCATACCAACAGGATGCCGTTAACTTTACTCTTGATGATCACCCTGACAAGCCCAGGCATCTAAACGATCTTGGCAGCTCCTTCCTCGTCCGTTTCAAGCGCCTCGGACAACCAAGTGACTTGGAGGATGCGATCTTGCGGCAACAGGATGCCGTTGACCTTACCCCAGACGCTCGCCCTAAGAAACGCGGCTATCTGAACAACCTCAGTATCTCCTTCCTCACTCGTTTCAAGCACCTCGGGCAGCTACATGACCTGGAGGATGCAATTTCACGGCAACGAGATGCCATTAATCTTACCTCGGATGCTCATCCCGAGAAGCCCAACCTTTTGAACACTATTGGCAATTCTCTCCTCACTCGTTTCAACTACCTCGGACAAATGCGTGACCTAGAGGATTCAATTTCAAGGCAACGAAATGCTGTTGACCTTATTCCGGACAATCACCCTGACAGGCTTGGCTATATGAACAACCTTGGCAACTCCTTACGCACTCGCTTTGAACGCCTTAGACAGACACATGACCTGGATGAAGCAATTTCAAGACAACAAGTTGCTGTTGATCTTACTCCAGACAACCACCCTGAGAAGCCCAGCTATCTGAGTAATCTTGGCAACTCCTTGCGCATCCGTTTCGAGCACCTCGGGCAATTACACGACCTGGAGGAAGCAATTTTGCGACAACAGGATGCTATCAGCCTTACTCCATATGATCATCCTAACAGGCCTAGCTATCTATGCAACCTTGGTATCTCTTTTCATACTCGTTTTGAGTGCCTTGAACAGGTGTGTGATCTGGAGGAAGCAATTTCTAGGCAACAAGATGCTGTCAACATTACCCCGGATGGTCACCCTCACGAGCCTCGCTGTCTGACCAATCTTGGCAGTGCCTTCCTTGCCCGTTTTAAGCACCTCGAACGGCTGTATGACCTGGAGGAAGCAATTTCTAGGCAACGAGATGCTATTGATCTTACTCCTGACGGTCACCCTGACAAACCCGCCCATCTAGTCGGTCTTGGCAACTCCTTCCTCACCCGTTTCGAGCACCTCGGAGAGCGGAATGACATTGAGCAGGCATTTGTGCTTAACTCTAGTGCGGCTCGCGCTCCTGCAGGTCCGGTTACTACCCGATTTCATGCATCACGTCAATCGATTTACTGCGCTCGTCTTCTGCATCGCTCCTCTCTATTGTCTGCATATTCTGTTGCCATTCATCTACTCCCTCAGCTCGCTTGGATTGGTCTTTCGCTTGCACATCGTTACCGTGCACTCATCCAAGGCTCTGATGTAGCGCGCGAGGCTGCAGCGGTGGCTTTGGACTCAGGACACCCAGAAACAGCCGTGGAGTGGCTCGAACAGGGTCGCTCAGTAGTTTGGGGAGACTTGTTCCAGCTTCGCAGCTCTTACGACGAATTGTTGTCTACCTACCCTGATCACGCTCATAGACTTCGTGAGCTGTCTATCGCCTTAGAGCAGGCAGGTGCCATCCAAGAAAAAACTTTGTATTCACAGACGGATGGGGCTTATAGTGGAGACTATCTTACGACGCAATCTCTCCAACAAGAGGCCGACAAATACCGCATGCTTGCGATTGAACGGGACAGACTATTACAAGAGATCCGAGCATTGCCTGGCTTCGAACGATTCCTGTTACACAAAGAGTTTTCTCAGCTCCGCGCTTCTGCGCACTCTGGTCCAGTGGTCATTCTCAACGCTGCCAAATCCCGCTGCGATGCACTCATTGTTCTCGCTGATGTTAGGCATGTCATCCATGTCCCGCTTCCCAACTTCACTCTCGAGAAATGCAATGAGTTTCAGAATGTCGTTTATGACACCCGTGGTGTGCCTCCCGATGACAGGTATGGGTACCAGGCAGAACAAGAGGGTCGCAGTAAGTGGGAACCCATCTTGGCATCTCTGTGGAAATGTGTTGTCAAACCGGTCTTGGATGCTCTGGCCCTTTCGGTGCGTGGCGCCCACAGTCTCACGACTGATTTGTTCAAATCTGCATTTCCGAACAGACTCCTGGGGACCTATTACGCATGTTTTGGTGCCCGACTGGGCCTCTGACATTCCTTCCGATCCATGCAGCTGGTTTCTATGGCGCCCGATTTTTGGAACCGGGACACAAAGTATATGATTTCGTCGTCTCATCATACGTCCCTACCCTTGGTATTCTCACGCCTTCGCCCCAATCCGAATGCCAGTATCGCGACGGTCTCCGCCTCCTTGCCGTCCGCCAGCCACTCTCTGATGGCCAACGCAAGCTTCCCGGTGTGCACACCGAGCTTGAAAACATCAAGACGGTCCTCCGGAATTCTCCGTTGACTTCGGCTACCCTCACGGAGCCCTCTGCAGGAACGGTGGAGGAAGTACTCGAGCTGATGAAGAGTGCAGACTGGGCTCATTTTGCTTGCCACGGGGTCCAAGACAATACGAATCCAAGTGATAGTGGGCTCTGTCTCGCCGACGAAAGGCGTTTGAGGATATCGGATATCATTGCGTTATCACGACCACACGGCGGGCTCGCCTTCCTCTCCGCATGCCAGACAGCAAAGGGGGACAAGGACCTGTCCGACGAGGTCATCCATATCGCAGCGGGAATGTTGTTTGCGGGATTTGGAGGGGTGGTTGGCACGATGTGGTCGATCAGCGACAGGCTTGCCCCTGATGTCGCCAAGGACGTTTACGAGCAACTGTTTCAGAATGATACCACGACGATGCCTGACTATCGGGAGGCTGCGCGAGCGTTGCACTTTGCTGTCGGACGACTCCGAGAGCGCAATGAGCCATTCAGCGAATGGCTTCCGTTTATCCATTTAGGTCTGTGAGCGTTCGCTGTTGTCGTTGCACGCTATGTGCTGGCTTTCTGTTGTCTACCTCTCACCGAATGTAACTTGGTGCTCGATCACAGAGCGATATTTTACACGGCTGCAGTGTACTGGGGACACACCGAGAATGAGTGGTTCGTGAACGGCAAAGTTTTATGGCGATTCGTGTGGCACAATTTGTAAATTTCCAAATGACATGATCACTTGTCAAGTACCAGCTGCTGCTCCAATGATACCCAAATTATCGTACCGGCGCCCATCCTGCCTTGATCCTCTTCGACCCCATGAGGGTTCAACGTTCAGGTGGCCTATGGGACGTTTTTCATGCTTGTGGGGACGTGTGGAGTCCAGTCATGTGGACTAGGATGGTCTGGGCGCGTGCTTGCTTTCGTTTGCATCCATGATGTTCTCTTCAGCTACCGTCTCCGAGTCGAGTCATTGCGACCCGCAGTGCTAGTGCTTGTCGCTACCTATCTCATCCTTCCTTATCATTTTGCTGCGCTCGTCCTACAATGATCTCGCGCAGCATCCCTCACGAGTCTCCACCAGCCACACCCTGTGATCGGATCACCCCGCCCCTCGCCTGCACACGGTCTGTCGAGGCGCGTAGCTATGCCTCGCCGTGTCCATAGTCTCCAATTCAACAGGAGCAGTCCCAGAACAGACCGACTACCCGATTTTCATACTCTACCTGTTCGTGTGCGCACACCCAACCATGCCGTGCTGCTGTCCACTGAGAGAAGGTAAATAGGTCTGCTCCGTGGCCTAGTGCATACAATCACTCTCACCTGTTCGCTCGCTCACACCCAATGGCCCCCTCAATCCACACCACGCACAGTGAATAATCTACGCCCACTTTCCAACGGCGTCACACATACATCCACCCACTGGTGCCTCTTGAATATTGGAACCCTCCGGCGTGTGGGGGTGCGAGGTTGGGTGGGCGCAAACGGGTGGTGATGTGGGGCCCGTGGTGCGCGAGTAAGTCGTGCATGGCGTATGCCTTTCTGTGGGCGCATCGCACAGCATCACGTCCTACGGCCGAGGCTCGATGTTTCACAGGATGTCGAACGCCCCGTATAAAGCCGTGTGGTAATGGGCCTCGACTTGGCAGACTTTGCGCATATTTGCTGTACGTCAACACCCCAGGCAGGCCGTGTTGGACCACTGTCATACACTCGAGACCCCATTCTTCGCCGGCAATTTTGGATTCGTCATGGCTGCCATGTGGCTATCTCCGTCCCTCGTTGGCGCAGCGATTGCAGGGTCGCAATGATGAATCCGAAACACTGGAGAAGATGGAATGTGTGGTGCAGGCGCGCGCCGAGTATCCGTATACGCAGTGGTGTAGTATGTATACATGTTCGCTCCCCCCCCCCCTCTTCGTTTTGCACAGTTACATTTACCGTCCTCCGAACTCGTGCAATTTACCAGTGGATGGGCTGGCACGTCAGTGACAGTCATTGACGATAATATCGAGGTAGTCAAAAGCCGACTGCATCCTATCGGCGCGAGAGATAGAACGGCTGGCGCGCCGGCGGCCCGCGATGACCATTGGCATCCCGGGCCGTCGGTATACGCCCCAGCACTTGCCGCGTGCGTGAGCCACTCGTTCGCGTATGGCCCGCTCGCGCCGCCATCACCCAACCCCGCTTGTGCTTGCATGCAGGGCTACACCACGATGGTCCAGGGTTCAGGACCAATCCTGTTCGCGGACTGGCGCTCGTCATGGACACCCGGGTCACTCGTACGCGCCCACTCAACCTCCCACTGGCGTTCCTCAGCCGCTCCGCAGTGCGCGCGAGCAACTAACCACGAGAGTTGACCGGGACGACTAGTTCGCCCCATTGATAGATCGACATACTACGGCTGGACCCCACGATCTCATACGTCGCTTCAAGTTGAGCGTGGCCGGGGTGTACCAGACCCAGATGGAGAGGCGGCGTGAACTGGATGTGATGATGGACCCACTAGCACAGTGGTACCTCCTACCAAACTCAAAACACACGTTTTGGAGATCCGAGTATACGTGGAACAGACAAGTCTTCAAGAGACCTCGGCTACACGTGGCATCGACGAAAACAAAGAAAAAAACATTGGCCGATGGAGCAAGCTCACTCCACTACAAGCACGGTGTAGAAACCAAAAGGATAGGCACAAGCAAAATAAAACAGCAGAGCGTTCGCCGCCCCACAGAGATCAACCCTTCATATCCACCATATGAGATCCAAGGCCCGACCGTCCATCAACTCGCGTGCGGTGCAGGCGGGGGGGCATACCTCCGGTCATCCCTTCGATCCCCCACCACACTACCCCTTGCGTATACCCCACCCGGTCCTATCCACGATCCCATCAGCGGTGGACTCCGTCGTCCACGCCCGTCCCGATCGTACCCCATCCCGTACTCGCCACGTACCACGTAGTCGCGTTCCCCTTCTCTCTCATGCTGTTCTCGTACCCTCTCCCTTTCGCGCTCGTGCTCCCCAACGCCGCCGCGCTCGTAAAACGCACCGCCGTTCGGCGTTGGTACAGGTGGAGTCCGTGCTCCCGTCGACCTTGGTGG
>JBBPLV010000248.1:0-25784 GCA_038089975.1 Boletellus ananiceps | reverse complement strand
TGGATAGAGACGACACGTCCATCCCTAACGAGACGTACTATCCTGTCGCGAAGGATTGATACGGTCTCCTGTTGTAGACCTTTCTTCTAGCATATATTCACGTAGCGACGTCTGTGGGCACAAGAAAGGGGGTCCCTTTTGCGCCATGGCACTCGAGCGATGCATACGAACAATGTCATTCTAGCCGAATTCACAGAGATCGTCCTAACGTGAACATTACTCGATGTTGGCACGACTATTTGGCTGATCACACCCGCCGCCTTTTTTCCTGGGTGGATCAGTACAAGTTAGGTGTCCACTTCCAAGGATTCACTACACACGGCCATATCAATACGTTTGATATATGCCGTCGCGTTCTCTTCCTGACAGGCGTCCTAAAGTCTTTGATCAAGTCACAGCACTGGCATCCTCTGCCAGTCGTGTTTTAGGTATGTCTTCGACTGTCTTATGACATCCTGGCACTGACATAGCTCAAGTATACCCTATACCGTGTAGTCTCGAGGTCGTATTGCTATGAAATACTATCCCCACATATCGATTGTACGTATGTTCACAGCTCGGTGGGGAACATGACAGAGGTTGACTCCAGCGTCGTAGATATGTTGAGTTCTCATGCTCGTCGGTAGGACGGTTTCTCATAAAACGTATGCTTTGCTTATCGCTAGGATAGGAATGCCTGACGTGCAACAAACACACCACTTGTGTCCACCGCTCGTCGCAGTGAGCTTCACACTGCTGCCATCACGTTCACCCCACCAATCCGCCTGTAGAGAAACGGCCTCTATCTCCCTAGATTCCCGCCGTCAATGTGCTGTCATCCAATCGCAATGACGTAAGAGTAGCCTCTGCATACCGCGCCGCCTTGTCAGTGTTTCGTGTTCAATGGTGATGACGAGACACCTAAAGTGTATTCGATAACGGCCTCCGAGGCACGCTAGTGGTGATTACAACGGCACAAACGCACCCACTCATGTTTCAACACCAATGACGCCACATGCTATCGTTATCATCATCAGTAATGCCCCGGGTGGCATGGTCCAGAGTCCACTTACCACTGCTTGGTGGAACCGTGGTGTCAAATCGTTCTCCCGGAACTCAAGGACTTTTATATCCGACGATTCGATCCAACTTCAGTCATCTACTTGGAAAAGAGAAGACAGTGGCACGGGTCGCAAATCCAGGCATGAAGACCAGGCATCCTGTTGCATCTTGGACTATCTCGCTCGATGTGCCCGATTGCGAGGATACTTCGTGTTCTCGATGTCAGCCCCATCTTACAACAATCTGCCAGTCCCAACAGATATATTTCGATAAAAGGCACATCACATTCGAAACAACGAGAATAGTCGACGAAGCATAGGCAATCTGACACAACGCGAGGTGCATCGTGTGCTACAATGTCGTTTCAAAATGTCCAGGTAGCATAAGGAACAGCAGTGCAAGCAGATTATCAAAAGAAAGTTGTCCAATAGAAATCACTGCCACGAAGGCCTACACCCTCGGCGGTGACGTTGCGTCCCGGTCCTCTACCCAATGTGTCGGCATCGGTACGCTTGGGCCGTCATAATCGGAAAATGGATCGTCCATCTTCGCGTCCTTGTCTCCCCCAAATGATGTATACGATGAGCGCTTGTACTCGGGGGGCTTCCCATCTGCCGGGGGTGGACCCGGTGGGGGTAGGTAGACTGGCGCGTAAGCACTCCCGTCATATGGTGGATTATAGTGTGTGGGATAATCGTCCCTGCGTGCTTGATTGGACGGTAGGCGGGACGAGTTGGCGGGACTAGTGGGATCCATTGCCTGTCGGTAGTAGGCAAACGCAATGGACGTGAACAACAATCCAAGGACTGGTTCAGGATGGTGAGATCCCAGCTCAGAATTCTACGGGTAAAAAAAAAACATGCTTACGGGAAACAAGCACAAGAGTTGCAATTTCCGCACGCGTATCACGGTTCCATTCATAGTTGCAGTCTGGCGAGTGTAAATATGTTTGACACAGCGAGATAATAACGAAGAGCGTACATTCGTTAGCTTCGGTTTCGTCCATTTCACCCGTAGGACTCGTCCCCCAGATCCCAAAAACCTGGGATAACCAATCAGTGATAATAGATCAATCAGTGTGCAAAATACGTACCGAACCAATAGATCCGGTCTGTGCTACGGTTGTGCATTCCGAGATCAAGTCAGACTGGAGAGGGCATGAGCGACGACCATGGGCAGACGAGCAAGATCAACGCGCCTCGTACACGAAATGGGTGACCACCCTCATAATCGAAATTCCAAATACAAGCAGTGTACTCAAAGCACACAAGAACGCATATAGCTTGATCATCCTCAACCGTTGCTGAAACAAGCCACGGTGGATAAGCCGATGATAACTTTCGGTTCCCCCCAAACACAGCCCACTGTCTTGGGAGAACGTACCATAACTGCTGCTACAACTCCGAACACCTGGAAACCGCACGCGACGGCGTACATCACACCTTGTGCAATGGCCAATGCAGCCAGCTTTGAGAAGTCATCTACAAATGGGCCACGTCATTCGCGCGCGCAACGTGCGCTCGATATAAGCTTACCACTATTGGCAAGCTTGAGTGCCTTAAAGGACGAGACCTAAACACCCCAGTTCAGGACAGGCTCATCATCGAAAGAAGAGGTAGTCAATGAAAACGTACAGTCCTGAATGGAAGGTTTATTTCGCCCACGTTTGATACTGCTCAGACGACACGATAATACGGACTTACCATGCAAGCGCCCAAATGGCTGCGATGAGGGATACTGGAATGAGTGGTAAGTAGATCTCCACGAGCGCAGATGAGGAGACGGACTTGCGGCAACGACGGGCCGTAGACTTCTCCCGTAGTAGCGAGTCACATAGCGATACGCAGGGGGAGGATCTAGGTACGATGGAACTTAGCCATCGGATACGAGCAGACCAGCCAATTGAGCAACGCACCTGTCAGCGGAGTTCTGTTGAAACCCATCGTTCAAAGTCGTGAAAAGCAGGCCAGCTGTCGGCGTAGAAAGTGAAGAAGCAGGACGAGGCCCGCAGCTCTCGCTGGCACGCACAGGATTACAACGGCATTGTTCCCACGCCACTCGCTATGAAATTACGTAATTGTCATGCATAGCAGTTATCGCCTTTACAAGAGTTGCTTTCTGGGTACCAGGGGTACCTGAAACTGTGACCTATCAATTTGGGTGGCAAGGTACGTGTGGTCTAGTATCAGGCTCCCAACAAGAGCAGTGCCACAGAAGGCCAATATCCAACTGTGAAGTGTTGTTTCCAACAACCATCGTGGCGCATAAAACAGATATTAAGGTGTCTATGATTGTTGACTCTGTTCGACGGCCACTCGAGACCTTGCTTACGTCGCAAAGATCCCAATAATTTTGAACGAAGGCATCGCCTGTCCTTCTTCGCCCAGCGTCACACACTCCACAAAGTGGTTCCCCTCCGATACAAAATGGTCGATGATCTCGAGTCTGTAAACAGAACACCACACTCAGCACGCTGAACAAAATTTACAGAAGAGATTAAGAAAACACTTGCGTGGGCACAGGCTCAGAGACATCCCCTGCATTCTCAATAATGACAGCCCCTCTGAAGTTGTCGTCCACCCAACATTCAATCTGGCCTCCCTGTTCGACGTCTCGGATCGGCTCCTTGACATAGTATATCCCCACGTCTCCTGCGCCGACTCTGATTGGCACACGCAACCTGCTATGAGGCATCCAACTGTGCCAATAATATCCTGCGGTCAGCAACGGCGAGTTACCTGTGTCAGGGTGTGCCGCGTGCCACCCAGAACCATAGAACAATGACGGGGACACAGGATTCACCAAGTCATTGGCCGAAGCACAGAATGGCACAGGCTCCTCGAATGGGCGTGAGGCCCTCGGTCGAGTATTAATACGGACAGGTAGGATACGCAGTTCGGGAAGAAGTGTTTCAGGGCGTGAATCAAGAGGGAGACCTTGCACAGGCTTCTTCACGATACCATTTTCGTCCACGGCCTTGGGCACTTCTGGGGCTGCCCCACCTTTCCGGGCACCCACACCACCAAAAAGATGAGTGTCCCCACTGTGGCCCGGAGTGATCAGAGGAATCGTTTCGTAGGAGTGGCCACCGGCCGTCGCCCATGCCGCGCAAACTTGAGACTGGAAGTAAGAAACCAGGACATCTGAGAGCAGGACGTGACCCTCGGGATTAGCGAGGATGGGGTCGGCGTAGTAAGGTTTGATAAGGTCGGGATCGGTCATATACGTAGGGTATAGAATCGGTTTCACGCTGCGGCAATGTAGTCACAGTTATATGGATCCAAGACAAGGGGACATACCTAACGTGGGGGACGTCATAAAATTGCGCAACAATTGCGTGCCAGTGCTCTGGTCCAGCGTAACCGTATACTTCATGTATTTGAGGGCTAAAGTGACCCAAAATGACGACAGCAGGTTGGTCGGGTCGATCGAGAAGGGAGCGAACGAGGAGCTCAAAGTTCTCCATGCCTTTTTGGTCGCTAACGGAAGGACGCGTAAGGAGGATGGTGGATAATCCACGCGAGTGATACGACATATAACTTACGCTGGATCGTCGACATCGAACTCTAAAATCACGAGGTCGGTATTATCAGGCACGTGGTGTGCACTGCAGAAACCAAAGTACCCAGAATTCGTGCGGCGCATGGCTCCATTGGTGAGTTCAGAGGCGGGATGTGGAAACACGCTCAGCCACCACTGGAAGAAAAGAGATGGATAACACAACGGAGACAGTGGGTCGTCACCAGCACCATGACACGTCGACACTAAACCAAGCAATGTGAATGAGTCCATGAAATGGCCCTCCGTAGCACGAGACGCACCTGAGCCACCCAAGACGCTCATCGTTACTGGCTGACCCAACAATGCTTTGTGAATCACCCGGTGAACCCGCCCTCCACTCCCTAGATGTAACCGAGTTTGAGCGAGCGCCACCGCGCCATACTTTTTCGCAATGTCGTCCGTTGGCCCAGAAACCGGGCAAAAATGGAATGGGTTGCTTGACCCATCCCACTCCGAGCTGTTGGCGTCGGCCGAGTGGAGATAGTTGATTGGCACCAGCCCAACAGTGCTGATATGTTGTAGCTGTCGGTGATACGAAAGTACTTGGCGGGAAACCACCACGAGGGACACGAAGACCGCTAGGAGGGCCCATATTCTATTGGGTACGCCGAACGAACGCTGATACCACCGTGAACGTGATGGGTCGACGCCCATTCCGGTGAGACGGTGTTGGGACGGAATAGAAATGCGTGCAAGTCCTTTTGCAAGGCCTGAACGTCTCTGCATGCAAGTATGTTACACCCGAGACCCGGAGACGCAACGCCCTGTCAAGATAAAACAGTCAACCGCTACAACGTGCTTGCTCGGAGGGGAAATCCACCCAGTGGCTTGTACGCAGAATGCTTACATAACCAGATGCTATCTCGAATGCGTACGAAAAAAAAAGTCCTGGAAAAACATAAATCTACTTCAGCAAAACCATTCAATCTCGAACCTAAAATAAAGAAACAACCGTCTGAGAACAAAAACATGGACTCTGTGGGAGTCGAACCCACGACCTCATGCAATCATTTCTGCGAAGCATGCGCGCTACCAACTGTGCCAAAAGCCCTGGCGCAATTTCCTATTCTACCTCACCATATCCACGGCCACGCATCAGGCGAAAAACAGCGTGTAGGATGAATCTATCACAGGACAAAGCCAGAGATCTAAGCAGAGCCTCCCCCGAATTGTGCACACTCAAAGCGTGTCAGTCGACCGTTGATGCTTTATCGTGACTGCCTCAATGCTTTGCGACCGATTTGGCATCGCCTCCCATATAGGGTCCACGTCAGGACCATCAATATCGCCTGCCCCATCCCAACCCCAACACCATACTGCAGGACCCAGATAGAGTTAGTTTATTGTCGTATTACACGTACGATCACATACCATGGGAAGGCCCAGGTACGAACTCGATTTCTTCGCTTTCCTCCGGGGTAAAAAGCCTGTCGTGGGGCCCAAACCACGTCCTGTCCTGGGGGTCCGTACGTGGATCATCAGGAAGACCCCCAAGGCGGACGTAGCCTCGTATAGCAGAAAGATTCCGTCTCTGAGGATGTATGATGTCAAACACTTTCTAAATATCCAAAACTTCATGAGCAATCCCGACCATCATTGTTCAAGTTCTAGCACACGTGCCTTGTCATATGCCAACTTCACTCTGGGCACCATGAGTATTCGACCATAGCCGGCCATCCAATAGTCATTACAAAGGAGACTGCACTCGGAAGCCGAACACTCATTGTCGGCTAAACTCGCCATCCGGAAGCGGACATAAGGTGGGGTATAAAATGGCGCTGGATCGAGTACCGCGACGCCATTCCAGCATGACTGCACTTGTACTGGGAGGTGCATCTGAAAACGCCCCGAAGAATGGGGGTGATGGAAGATGGCTTCGAAGGGTGCGTTTTCTAATGCAGTCCCGTTGATATCACGCGACACCCAGTTGTCGTAGAAAACCGGCGACCCCTGCTCAATCACTCCAGTCAGAGATCAGGCTCCGTGGTCGAGAGACTCACAAGTTCTTCATGATACATGTAATCGGCGGCGCAGGTGACACCTGCACTATGCTTTCTGCTTTGCCAAATAAGTTCAAGGAGATCGTCCACACAGGGTAAGATGTCGTTCATGAAGATGATGGTATCAAAGTATTCGTTGCGCGAGTCTCTGAGCTCATAAAGTGGGTTGAATGCTTGGTTGCGAACCTCGGCAAGATATTCGATACGATGGTTGAATGCCCCCCTTGTCCTCGTTGATGTACGGATCGTCACCCTCAACCCGACGGTCTTTGTCAGTGCGTCGAAAATGCGAAGTAGCGCCTTGGTCTGGTCCGTTGACCCGTTTTCATATATGGAGACATACACATTTTGGTACCCTAGTATCGCTGAGACACGAAAGAGCGTCGCGAATAGATCTGAGATGACATCGAACGAGTTGTACAAGTTGATGGCGAAGAAATACTTGTGTTGCTTTGTCGGAGTAAGATGAATGTGCTGAGGGTCGCCAAAGTTGCTAAAATCGAATGGGGACAACCAGGACGTTTGGAACGTCTCACTGAACCCTACAAGGGACTTGTAGCGCTCTCGAGCTTGTTGGATGTACAGAGGTTGGGAGTTGCGCGTGCATTCCGCCGTATGGTGAGGTGAAAGTGTGGAAAGAAGTTCTAGCACCCTGTGACGTTGTTCGATGGTTGGCAGCGTAAGTTGTTTCCGTGTAGATAAACGAGAAACGTATACTGGTTTTTCTGTCCAAGATGGAGTAAGAATCTGATGGAGAGTCAGAAAAAGTAGCTTGGGTGGATCAAAACTGGATTCGTACGCTGGAAGGCAGAGAACGACCGATAAGCAACCCGAGAAACAGTCCCACGAGCAATGCCAAGGGTGTCGGTACCCGTCTCAGCTGCACCCACATCAGGTCGCCGACCGCAGGTTATGAAGAACGATGGAATTTAGACGAAATGGATCAAATTTTCAGGATCAAATTTTCGTGGTCCAATGTGACCACAGCGGCGGGAAAACCAGTCTTGAGCCCCGGGCTAAGGAGAGAGAAAAGTGGTATTCAGGGGACGGAGAAGTCAAGTGCGACAAGTGCGACCTGCAGCAGCACCTACTGGCGCGTTTGGGCTCGGGTATAGTTGCTACAAATTTTACATAATTACTAGTCTCGACCTACACTTTACGGCCCGAAGACTTGGCTGTGCTAAGTACGCGGCAATTGCCGAATAACTGTGCAGCCACAAACTTTATGCTTAACGCTCCTTCA
The DNA here is from genome assembly GCA_038089975.1 of Boletellus ananiceps. Lineage (NCBI taxonomy): Eukaryota > Fungi > Basidiomycota > Agaricomycetes > Boletales > Boletaceae > Boletellus > Boletellus ananiceps. Next base: position 17,939 of record JBBPLV010000248.1, on the reverse strand, counting down.
ATCTCTTCACTCATTGAGATCGCGTCCTCAAAACATGGTATGGAATTCGCCCTTGTTTTTTGATATTTTCAAACGTCTGTACAGGCCAGGACAGGAAAAGTTTGTCCCAATAGCATCCCAGCGGGTTCGTGCTGACCACGATGCAGACCGGCAAGCGCTCCGCCCTCCAAGACGTCGTGACTCGCGAGTACACGATCCACCTCCACAAACGAGTTCATGGTCGCTCATTCAAAAAGCGTGCGCCATGGGCAGTCAAGTCCGTGGTCGAGTTCGCCCGCAAGTCAATGGGCACAAAGGACGTTCGGCTAGACCCCAAGCTGAACCAGGCGCTGTGGGCTCAAGGGATAAAATCGGTTCCACACCGGATACGTGTGAAACTGGAGCGTGAGTATCTACGCGATGATTTTCTTGGTCGGTTTTTCTTATGCACATTTAAGGTAAACGCAATGACGAAGAGAACGCAAAAGAGAAACTATACACGTATGCCAGCCATGTTTTAGTTACGTCTTTCAAGGCACGTTTCCCCTGTTCTGACCGTGTAACTTGTCTTACGGATGCGTTGCCTGTCAGGGCCTCCAAACAACTGTCGTAGATGCAGAGTAATGGGTATTTCTGCGGACGATGTGCCTTTCAAGCATGTACTCTGTATCCCCTTAGGATCCTTTTATGCATTGCTCTGTCTATAGCATATGCGGCAAAACTCAGACCAACTAAGCGCAGCCATCGTTTTAATCTTGAAGTTAGTCAACCTGAACGGTGCACCTCCCGATCTAGAATGTGACGCGTCCACACTTCCGTGTGAGACTTGGCCAGCAGGCAGCTCTCTCGCGTATCCACCAGCTGACGACCCGTTGTCGGAACGCCAGTGAGAATGGTATGGAACGTCAACAAGACAACAACTCGCTCCCGATAGATGACGAATTCGATCCTCGTCGAGAGTCCTCGGCTCCACGTATCTGTGATCAATGTCTAGGGAAGTTCCGCTCTTCTTGTCAACCCAAGTTCTCACCTCCTGCCATGTCTGGATAGCCTTCCTGTCCCGCTGATCGCTAGACCCGCTCAACAGACGATTGGTTGGACTTGTTCATGCTGGCAGTGGCGCCTCAGCGCATATTTCGATGTGATGGCATTTTTACCCTGGGGACTGCACATCCAGACAATTGACAGCATTACAGGCATTCACTCGATTGGCTATACCGTGATCGCTGATTCCATTCTCTGACCAGTGCCCCCCGGGAATAAACTCGGAGGCTAATCCGACTGGGTTTTGGGCCATCTATTCTTGCCAGGTGGTTCTAGAAGTTCATTTAGAGTAACCAACCATTCGAGTCTCCTCGGTTGTCGACGCAGCTGCGTATAAAGATTCGTCGTTCTGCCTATCTCTGCCTGTCATCCGAATACCAACATTCTCGTTGTGTGCGACATGTCAGTTTATGGCAGACTCTCGTCATATCTATCCGTCTCGGATCCTAGCTTTGTATCGTTTGGTCTCGAATCTGTGCGCCATCCACCAGCATATACGCAGGAAGATGGTGCACCTGCAGTGCCTTCAGGATACAGCGCTCAAACGACCTCAAGTACTCCAAGCGCTCCGAGGCCTTCAAGACCTCTAGGATCTGCGAATCAGTTTGGGTTCCCCCTGCCAGGTGAACCATTCCCTTCGTCTGACTCCGCTACGTCCAAGTATTACTTCGTCGGCGAGGCGCAATGGCAAGAGATCCTAAGTTCGTCTTTGAAATTGTCGGACCACGATTGTCCCTGATTGTTTCTGTGGCAGACCACGGACGGTTCGATGATATTGTTTGTGTGCTCTTGCATACATCGACAAGGCCCTCGAGCTAGGTCCGCACAGAAAATTTCTTATTCTTGAGCGCGGAGGTGATTATCCGACTATTCGATGATGGGAGTTGAGTATTGATAACGTCGCGCGCAGGTTTTTGGCTTCCGACCCACTTCCAGGTGCATATATCGTCGTCGTCGTAGACGTTTTCTGACAGCTTCCAACTAGAATCTTCCTCTTCCATTCAAATTACTTGTAAACAACTCGTCCGAAACGTACCCTTGGGCGTTGTCATCCAAAACGTTCAGGGATGATCTACGGGCGCGTGTTGCTGTCGGTGAATCTCTGGCTGCTCTCTCGCGTGCGGCTGTATGCATTAGTTTATTCATGGGTTGTTCCCATTCTTTGGTGGGCGAAGCCCTTTCTGGTCTTCATAGTCTCCTCGTCCTCCACTCGAGTTACTGCGAGCTTTCCAAGAGTCCCCTAAAGCCACTGCGGAGCGGAAGGAGTTCTGGGCAGATTGCGAGAAACTTCTCGATGTGGTTAAGCCAGGGGACCTAATCAACCAGGAATATAGAGTTCTTCATCCATATATCGAGAAGCAATTCAAAGACGCCGGTATAGAGGCGAAGGTAAACTTCGAGCTAGAAGTAGATAAGAAGAGGGAGGCAGTGAAGAGGGGCGAGGTGGTGCAGGAGGCGACGAAGAAGAAAAAAATCCCGCCCGCGGATTACGGAGAAGCAGCCGACCTTGCTGTCGGGAGGACCACTCGGATCTCCAAAAGGGCATTCGAAAAGTTCTCAACCCCCGGAGCCCTGCTGAATATTTACGAACGCCAGTGCGAGCTCTCCCTGGAGGGCAAGGGTTCTCCCCTGACCATCGCGACGGGTGTTGTGGTCGAGAGGTTTCATGTCGATCCGGTGGACGAGTATGAACGGGTTAACGTGCCACAGACATCTCGTGACGCTTTGTGCTCCCCTGACGATAGGAAGCCCAACATCATTCTTGCGACCGGCGCCATTCCAGCTTGTACCATTGTACTGAATTCCGTCGAGAAGCAACGTGGTAGGGCTGGTTCGCGTCTTACTGGCCATTTTCTCACCCAGATCATTGCACGTTTTCCAGTTCCGTTTGTCTCAAGAAATTGCCAGCAAAAGACCCAAAATATCGAACCACTGGTTCGGGAGATGCAGAGGAGTCAGGAGCGATACAGGGAGACGGACGCAGGGATGAAACGGACGCGGGTGAACTTGGCGAGGAGAAAGACGCTCTACGGCTCGCTACTTACTACCTTGCCGGCCGATCTAAAGAAAGCGGGTTACAGTATCACGCTGACATCACAATCGTCTACTCGCCACATCCTGAAAAGCAGCAGAAAGATGCCATGAGGTTGTGTCCCGACTTCTTCGCCTCTCCTAGTGAGGCTCAGATGAGGGGTTCGGAAGGCCATATCATTGTTGGTGAGAGATTTCGCTAGTGTTGCTTGTGCATGTCGCTCGCGCTGGGACGATAATAACCTAGCTTGCGCCATGCTCGGTGAAATTAGCGAGGGAAATGAAGGCTGTTATGTCGAACGTGACTCTACGAACAGCGATTTAGCGACAAACATTCGCGCAGGTCATCACGTTGAAGAAAGAAACGGAACTACGGGAGGTCATGTATCAGACTACGTAAGTCTAGTTTACTAGCATCGTTCCGCTCAATGATACCGTGACGCCGTAAATCTTCTGATTAGGGACCAAGCCATCAAAGTGATAGCAGGTGAAGAAACCGAAGGCAAGATCGAGTATTGGAGCGCCAGGAGCAAGGGCAATAGGTCCGGAGAATGGAGCAAAAGGCTCCCTGGTCAGAGCGAGTTCCAGATGGCTTGGATTGTCTACGAGTCGTCAACTCTATACATGGACGATGCGCTTCTCACTGATCCCGGGGAGGAGACTACGGATGATGCCGAAAAACAGAGGACGAAGGGTCAAAGAAAAAAACAGCCGTCCATCGATCGCAACTATCAATTGCAAAGCTAACTTGGCTATCATCTTTGCGTTGTCTCTCGCCTCCCGCTTAGCCAATGATATAGGGCCTGGGAGTCTTCGCGACTTTCTTCAGTCCAAGCTCGAATATCCCCTTCCAATAATCGACCACGAATGGGGACTCGTATGGGGATCTGGATACTCGGGAGGTACCGTGTGGTACAACGCCTACCATCCGAGAATCGAGTTTGAGGACTCTACGTACCCGACCTACGTCATCGCTACCTCCAGTGACATATCTGTATTTCCCCCCTTGCAAAAGGAAAAGGGAGTGGATACTGGAAAGGTGGCCAATCAATCCACTTTCGCCGTAGACTTCGACGCCTGGGTGGACAAACGTAATGAACCAACCGAAGTTGGTGGCTTAATCGCGGACTATGCCAAAGTGTACGTCGACTTTGAAACGGCGAAAGCAGCGCACAGGGCGCTCGCCACTCCAGCATCCCAAGGTTTGAAGCGTGCGGGTAAGACGGTCTTGGACTTCATCGAGGAGAAGTACCAGTCTAACTCGGCGAGGTTCATTATCACTGGGCATGGCGTCGGGGGCGCCGTCTCCACCGTCGTCGCGTTCGCCCTGGTCTCGGAGGGCGTGGTGGCCCCTGGCGATGTCTTGATGAACCCCATCGCTGCACCCATCGCCGGAAACACGAACTTCACTGACCACTTCTCCGCGACGTTCCCGCCCCGCGAGTCGGGCGGGCCGGGTGGCTATCGCGGGTGGAACCTCAACCTGGTGAACACGCTCGACGTCGTACCGTAGGCTTGGTGTGCGTTCTGGCCGGTCGCCCCAAAGCAGAACCTGGGAAACATCCGCACCCTCTACGGTCAGACGCTAGGTGAGGTGAAGGCCGCCGTCAACGGGGCGATTGCCTGGTCCCATTCATCGAATATATATTACAAGCCTCTCCCGAGCCAGTACTTCAAAGATGCATCGCATTTTGCCGTGCCGTAGAACTTGGACGAGTTCCTTCAGATCGCCGGTCAGCAGCACGTCGAAGCTTACATCAAGGAGGTCGTCGGGTATGCCGAGCTGGAGAAGGCCCCGGAGCACGCCGACAGACTTTCCAAGAAAATAGCGGATAAGATACAGTCCGGCTCTCTCATCATTGATTCCAAACGTGCAGCGGAAGAAAACAAACCCCACCAAGCCTGAGACGGAGAGCACCACCACTAAATAAGGGAAAATATGTTTGTGTGCAAATGTAGCTCGTGTCAACAGTCTGTGTACTTGTAAAGTAGCTGGGAGGATGAATAACAACTCCGAGAACCCCGTCCGCATCGTGTAGCAGAGAAACGCAGCTAATTACCTGGCATCGACAGTAGACCGCAAGTAGAGTAAAACAGTCTATAGATAAGGTATAAATCCTCGAAGGAACGCCCCCCAAAAAGACAGTTTTATCTCCTCCTCGCAAGGACCCTCGCAATGCTCCCTTGAACGATTACCACCGCCTCCTCCACATCCTTCTTCGACAACGCCGCTGTGGCAGCAATCCGAATGGTTGGCCGCGAATCGATCATCTCCTGCCCCCTGAGATGCTTGCCACGCGTGATGAACACCCCGTTCGCAAGTGCATCGTCAACGATGTCCTGCAAGGTGCGCTCCTCCGCCTCGTGGATCAGCTCAGAAGGTGTCGTCGTGAATTGCTGTGAACCGCTGCAAACGCAGAAATGGATTATAGGGCTATCACGATGACCGAGAACCGTGATTCCCTCTGTTTTTTCCAGTGATGCACGGATAGTGTCAATGTTATCGCGGAGAGCAGTGAGAACCGAAGGGCTATTTTGCAGGTAGCTGATAGCTTCTGACCCAGAAGTGGCAAGAAGGGGAGGCATCGATGCAGAGAAAACAAAGGAAGTACCATTGATGCGCTGCAATACAGGTGAGCACCAGGATGCTAACATCTCCGTTAACATGACCAACCTGGTGCTCGGTAACGATGGAAGAACCTGCACAAAAACCGCCAGAGGAACACAAACCGTTAGCGACAGATCCCACAAGCATATCGATCTGTGTGGCCTGGAAAAGGATTATCAGACTGCTGTATCCAGTTGCTCGAACAAGAAACGTACAGAAACATTGTAAAGCTCGGTCAGGCCGCGGCCAGTTCGACCAACAGTACCAAAAGAGATACTCTCATCGAGGATCAGTCGGTACTTGTACTTGTGTTTGAGCTCGATCTATGGAACACTCAACACAAAAAGGACAGCCGGAACGCGTCACTTGACAAACCAGCTTTGGCAGATCGACCACTTCGCCGTCACGTTCAAAAATACCTTCGGTGATGATGAAACGACGAGTCAACGGACTTCTGCGTTTCTTCCTTTCCTTCTCGATACTCATGAGAACGTCTTCGAGGCTCTTGAGGTCATTATGATCGTACCACCGAATCGTCGAACGCGAGATCTGAATACCCTTCTGGATGGCAAAGTTGACGGAACGATCCGCGACAATGACGTCGCCCCGTTTGCAGAAAGCGGGAATGACAGAGGAGATGGTCGAGAAGCCTTGAGAGTAAAGGATGGAAGCCTCTGTTCCTAAAAATTCCGCAATATGGCGTTCCAACTGAAGGTGCACATCTACTCGGCGTGTGAGCCACGCCCTCTCGGTGTAGAGGGGGCTGACCTACCGACAGTTCCATAGAAACCTGGAGGACCACAGCTTCCAAGACCGTATTTACGGAGGGTTTCGATAGCCTTTTCCTTAATCTGTTCGTCGCCCGCAAGCCCAGCAAAGTTGAAGCTCGCGAGGTTGATGACTGATTTGCCGTTGGACAGCAGCTTGGGTTTGGGACCAACGGGGCCAGCAACGACGGGGACAGAGATCAAGTCTCGTTGTTCCCACTCGGACAAGGGTGGGGCGAGGCTGTCAGGTGTCCACTCATCCACGAGCTCGTCGATTTCCTAGACAACAATGAGAGGAAAGCGGTAGTTACGCCTCGGAGAGCAGACCTTTGCAGAAAACTGTATAAAATGTTTTCCTTGCTTGTCTCCTCGTGTCCGCGACTGCAGTAGTGTGCGGATAGCAAAGATGATAAGAATCAACTCCAAGACGGTTCGCCCAGGATCATTTTGGTGCGAAGACTTGACGTATCGTGCGACCACAGCAGAACCAGGAATTTTGTAGAACGTGGACTCGACCCTGGAGAGGAACTGCGCCAGAAAGGTGAATAACGGCTCCAGAGTCGAGGAGGAAACTTCCGACATCGTGGACGGTCGCAAATGTGCGAGAGAGGGTCCAACACCGCGTACACTGGAAAAATGAAGATTAAGTAAGCAAAGCTAGTCGATTCCGCTCGCCGAACTGCTCATGATCACGTGCCTGGCAGGCCATGATGTCTCCAAGAGTCGACTGGCGCGAGCGGACACCTCGGACGGGGACGCACAGTCGGTGAGTAGCCATTTATCTCGTCGATACGTGGTCCGATCATTCGCGCCCATCTACGCGTACACAAGCAACTCGTGGCTGTGTCCAAGTATAAAAATAAAATGTTCATCAACAGGGATATCACGACATGGATCAACAAAAAGGATGGGGTTGTCATGTACATTGAGGCCCGACGACACCCCAGGACCCTCCCAGGCTCCCAACAATCAAATTCGTTTCGGTCTTACTGAGGACTAGTGCCGTAGACGGTCTTGGCCGGCGGAGCTTTAAAAGGGTGACACTCGGTGTTGAACACGTCTGGGAACAGAAACAGAACACAAAGACTCGTCCTCAGCGACAAATATTGTGCCCACACTGCAGGACGGAAACTTACAATTGTCGAGCGAAATGTCGTCCGGGTCGGAAAACGTCAAGTATAGGTACTTGAGCACCTCTGAAAACCAGAAACTCTCCATGTCGTCGATCTTGGTCGATTTGACGCTATTCACATCGTTGATCCCGGCATACGCAACTGTAGCTGGCAGGTACTTTTGGAAGCTCTCAATCGCGCTTGCAGCATTGTCCAAGTATTTCGTGTTCCCCGTCGCACGCCAGGCGTAAAAGTTGGACTCGAGCACCTCGGGACGCAAAATGTAGTCCAACAAGGTAATGTAGTAGCCGTGCTCGTCATAAAACCGGAGTTGCTCGGCCGTAGGCGAAGAACCACTGGTGTAATTGCCATCGCTAGAGATGTAGGCGAACGTCTCTGGCCCGATGCCGGTGCTACCGAGATGGTGGGTGTCAAAAGATCCCCAAACAAGTGGGGAAAGTGGAACCCACGCAGTACTCGCATAAGTATTCCAGCACGCATCTGTAAGTCGAAGACCAATGTTGAAGATGGTATCATTGTTGGTGAGCTTTCCACCTGCGACGAATGAGTCCATTCGTAGCAGCGACCATACCCAACTTACCGAGAATCCAGTTTCCACCATAGAAACATGCCAAATGTGAGCCGATATGAAGGACTTGATTGTCATAATCGGCGAGGTAGGTCCAGTCACCTACAGTCGAGGTCTAGGGAAAGAGGACCATCAGAAAGAGCTAGGAGATTAGCTCCTGCAACACACCTTCAGGAGTGTTCTAATAGAGGAATCAGCCGCAGTCAGCCACGTGTCTGCATACGAGTTATCATCCGTGTTTGTGAGGCGAGAGTACTTGATCAGGTATTCAAGGAATGAGTCGGTCCCTCCTCCCCAGGACTACGTCAAGTGGGCAATCTGAGCAAACACTGCAATGTGGGTTACGTACCACGTAGGAACCAACCGAATCTCCTGTCCCAGGGTCGATGATCTGTGCAGGTATTCCGGGCAGCACCGCTGGCTGCCGGATCAGTGTGTCGTTAAAAGGCAGTGATGATCGGAAGGTAATCCTGAGAAAGTTACCATGTGGATCATGTGCTGTACCGATTTTTCGGCAAGCTGACGATAGGTATCATTATTGGTGTACAAGCTACCTCGTGGATCAGATATGAGAATTCGCAGGAGCCTTTGCCTCACCTTAGACGATTCCACTCCATGGTAAGCTTTGGGGAAAACAGAATCACTGCATTGTCGCCCTTGAAGTGGGTAGGAGGAACGTACTGTACCAGCCTGAGCGATATTTGACTGAGGGTAATTAGTGGGGTCGAGATTGCCCAAAGTACCATCGAGACTCACCGTTTCAAAGGTGGGTGTGTGATCGGTAAAATTGATATAGTTGTAAGGAATGGAATCGTTCTGTGTACCATGTACACGTAAATAGCGGCGAGATGTGGTCACTGAAGTAGCCCACCCCGATCCACGCATATACCATCTGTTGCGTGACTTGCTCTGCCTTCTGGACCAGGACATCGTGCTTGTATCCGGAGAGTTCATATGCAGTCAAGAGACCCCCGACATGGCGGATCGTCGTATCAAACAGACTGTGTGGGCTCAAAACATCGTTCGCAGGATGTACAGAATCCTTACCTGACTGTCTCATTCACTTTCGAGACACTAAAGTCCACCGTCGCAATGAAGTTGACGGCCTCTTCGAACCAGTCGTAGAGACCCATGACCCACTACATAGAGCAAATACAGTCATATGTGAGCCCAAAAGCACGCGACTCGAACGGAACCGAACCAAGGTGTCTAGGGCATCCGCAATTGTCGCGCCCCATCCGTTCAGCTCGTCTGAATATGACTTTGAGACCGGGAGCAGATCGTCATGACCCCATGCGTACGTCCTGCAATAGTACTTAGGGCCATCATAAGGCGCGTCTCCCAAGAGGACACGGACCTGTATGCACTGTATGAGACATTGAATAGATCCACTACAGCCTGCCTGTGAACGGCAGCGCTAGGCGGGAGGGAGAGGTTCGCCACTTGTACTGGTCCAGCGCTGACGCGCGTCGCGACAACAGCAAGGGCGAGCCAGCGAGAGAGCATGGCTGTGGCGCGTGCAATGGGAGACTTGGGGTGCGTTGGCGAGCCGATTCTCGGAGCTGGCATTACTTTGTAACGTAGTTGCATTTTATAACCTTTGTGTCGAGTGTCGCATGATTGTATCTAGACAACCAGGCCTGGCAAGCATGAACAGCCTCCAGGATCAACGGTCAGAACTTGCGAGCCGGGGCTGTGAGAGTTACAAGATGCTGATCCAGGCTGAACGTTAACGGCCAGGTGCTCACGAGTGCTGGGGTCATCAGTGCTAGCCGAACCTGTTTGGACGCTCTTAGGCGATGTATCGCCACTGGCCGCCGTATCCTCGGTGATGGAATCCAAACAAGCAGTCACGGGCGGAAGTGGCAGCTCCGTCGTGGCCGCTCGGTTGGTGGTCGGATATCACATTCATCAAGAGTACATAGATACACCAATGATTACCGCAAGCAGTTTCCTCTGAGGTGCGGGGGTTAACGGAATGGTGAATACGTATCACGTCCTCAACCACGCAGTCTTTGCAATCTTTTTCAGCCTCTTTTGCGCTTTGAATCGTTCCTGCATAGGGCCGGGAGCATCAGTACGTCCGAACGTTGACTGCGCATTCCATCTTGGATTCGTCGTCTCTCGCGATGCACGCAAAAAGAGATGATGAAGAAAGGAGAAATCAGACAGCTAGACACCCACCAGGTCCTTCTTCGTTGGCCTCTTCCTCTTCTTCCCTCCCGCCTCTTTCTCTTCTGCATCTCGTTCTTCCACCTCCTTCTCCCACGCTCCAACATCAAAATAGAACGCATTCATGCGCTTCATACGCTCATATTCGGATAGGTGGGAAGGTGCTCGTCCATCAACCGCTGTAAATGCGCCAGTGCGCGCGTTAAACTTTGCGGCAAAGCTTCCTGCGTGTGCGAGAGAAGACGGGCCAGCGAGCGACGGATCGAGGTAGGCAAGAGAGGGATCAATGCCTAATGCGATGGCGCGCGCCTCGAGAGAATTGGGGTCGTAGGCATTGGCATTGGCGGTGCCATCCGAACTATCTGCTTCCGCATCTGGCCCAGCGTCTTGGGCCCCGGTGGAGGACGAAGGGTCGGAAGGTGACGGCTGGAGAGGGTTGGTCCAGGTTGTCTCGCCCGTGGATGCGTTGTAAAAGTAATAGGAGTTGTGCTGGGGCGAGAAGACGGCTTGCCATGCGCCAGCCGAGAGGCTAGCAGAAGTGGCTGTTGTCTGCGAAACGGGTGAAGACTGGGCGTCGTTGTCGACGGCAGTTTCTTTACCCTTTTCCTTGTCGCATTGCTCCTGCCCTTGGGGAGACTCTCTGTTCTCCTCAGTTTCTCTGGAGTCGTTGGGCGTTGGTGAAGGAGAGGACATGGCGACCGGCGAGGAGAATTCGTCGACCCGGTGGTGAGCAAGATATTCTGTTGATTATGTAATTTCCCGGTATGCATCACTTTAATTGGCCGGACAGAAAATAAATCATTTCTTATTGCTCTCCCAATGCTCCGCTCGGCGCTGAAGCAGCCATCCCGCCCGTCCTCGCCCGCACTCGGAGTCCCTTCCCCCTCCTCCCCGTCTCCCCGTCCTGGAGATCCACAGAGAACGACGTCCTCGTCGTCCCTGGTAACATTTCCCTCTACTGTATCGGGAACTGGAACATCCACATTCATGGCGTCTCCTAATCCCCAATCCTCGCTTCATGCCCCGCTCGTGTCCCAGGGCTATACCCCCAAAGTATCCTTTGATACGTTTGAAAATCCTGCTGCGTCCATGTTCTCCTTCACCCTCCGTGTTCAGTCAGATGGCTATGTACGAAACCATTCTACGCGTGTCTTTCTATGCGCGTCAAGCCCCGACGAAAGCGGCAGGGAAGCGTTGGAGTGGGCCCTCGAGTGTCTTGTCCAGGACGGCGACGAACTTATCGTGTTCAGGGGCATCGACCAGGAAGAGTTAGGTAGGTGTGCATGTCCGCTGGCTGCTCGCGTGCCTCTAATTCGTGTGTAGAAAAGGACCACGAACTTGTGCGAGAAGAAGCAAAGGATCTAATGAGGCATATCCAAGACAGATGTGTCGAGTATGATCCGGACCGCAAGGTATTCCATTTCTCGCGTTAACCATTTTCCATTTTATACTCCCCTCTCAGGTTTCCATCATTCTCGAGTTCATTGCAGGTCGTGTGACCACAACCCTCGATCGACTTATTGCGCTTTATCGTCCCGATTCGGTTGTTGTCGGTATGCGTCAGAGGCGTGGTGTACTTGGTTTTGGCGGGGGTGGTGGCGTGTTCAGTGGTTAGTCTGCTTTTATTCCCGGTACCCAGCGCTTACGAAGATTGCCTCCCTGGTAGGAGTTGGCTCTGTATCAAAGTATGCGCTCTCTCACAGCCCCGTTCCAATCATCGTCGTCAGGCCAGAAAGGAATGTAAGAAAGGTTCGAGAAAAGAGGCTGAAAGACCCAAGGAGGGGGACTCACTTCGTAAACGAGTAAGATCGACCATTCTTTGCTCTCTTATGGCTCTGCGCGTCGGCTGCTCCGTTACCCGTGGGTGGCCGTACGCGCCACGGCACTAACCAATACCCGTAGAATGACCCGTGCAAAGACCGAGAACATTGGCGCGTTGCCTATCACGCCCTCCATCTCACCTTCCGCTACAAGGTCATAGACTCGATTGGTTAGTAGAGTCCACCTAAATCATTCTGATACTAATTTGTTTCACCACTATCCTCATCGTCATCTCCACTCGAATGCTCCGATTATAGTTACCGCCTGCCATCTGCATCAATCCACCATGGTCATTTAGCATTCCCCAGTCAAAATACCTGCCTCTCCAAAAAGGAAATGAAGCATTTGTCTCACTCACCCCGCGCAATGATGTTATTCGCATCGCATACAAGCTTTCACTGTATCCGACGGCTGTAGCTCGATCCCACCCCTCTCTCCATCTGATACCGAATCCCTAGCGCCCCTCCTCCGTGTCTGCCATACCTGCGATATTCTCGAGGTACAATTCACCAGTACACTTCGTCATCGCTCAGCATGCGTATAGCATCTTCGCAGAAACCAGTATGACGGCCTTCTTGCTATTTGTACATTGACCCGTATTTTCACTTCCAAGTTGTCTCGGATTTTTGTCTCTTGTCTGACTACCGCTGTCCTCATACACTTTAAGAACTGCCACTTACTTCAATTCTCACTTAGCGCTGTGATACTACGATGAACTAGATTTCTGCGTTATGCCACCTCCTTTTGCCTGTTCCCTGTGTAGTTTTGCTGTGATCACCTGATCTATTATATAATACGTACCCACTACTAGCGGGTAAGAGAAACCAGGATTGTTTGAACGTTCTCAATGCTAAACACTATACGACGATATGTGTACGAACGACGTCGAGGACTCATCCAGTATTCCGCGTTTTCATATGGATCTTATATCCTCAGTTTCTATATCAACGGCAGACTAGAAGAAATCAAGGACAAGATGGTTAGAAACAAGCTTGCCAGAGAAAAGTATGTTTCGCCTATTTCTCACCGCACCCGTCATCATCTCACTAATATTTGCGGGAAAACAGCCTTCGACGCCGCTTTCAATCGACCCACGACGACGTCTGTTTCACAATAATGGCTCTGATGCCTAGCCTTGCTTCCCAGATCCTTGAAGAAATGGACATCGAGGCTCTCACAAATGAGTTGCAATCCATTTCGCGTGCCTCTCATTCCCGTGCGCTTCCTCCAGATGTCCCCGCGTCTCTATCAGACTCTATTACGTCTGCGAGTTCCTCGCTCGGTCAAAATGAAAACAACATGGAAAATTCAAGACTCTCCACGAATTCTCGAACCAGGGGCCAGCTGTGGAATGAACTCAAGATACTCGGTGCGCCACATTTACTAGCCATTTGTGTCCGACTGACAACCCCCAAGCACTCACACGCATGCTGACCGCGTTGTATACGATCACTCTGCTTTCTCTTTTCACCGCGGTCCAACTCAATCTTCTTGGACGCGGCCGTTATATTGATTCGATTCGAGCTTCCGACCGCGCCGAGCGCGAACGCGATCAGCCGCCTCGAAGCCTCGCTAGGGAAGTCATCGCCAAGATCGCGGACGCAGAAGCAATCTGGCCAGCATGGGTCGTTGGCAGGACTGAAGATGGCGGTGAGGACGACGAAGAGCCTGACGCCATTTCCGAGGCTACGGAACTGCGTTTTCTCACTCTTTCCTGGTGGGTGTTACATGTGGGTTGGAAGGATGTCGCCGCGAGGGTAAGAGGAAGTGTTGAGAGCGTATTTGACGAGTGAGTGGACGGTGATTCATTATACGTGGGTCTCGCATGGTTGGGTACGCTCGCTAGTGTGGTGCGACCATATGCATCTCGTCTCGTGTGACCGACCAGTCCTTGTGCTCTTGCTGACATTTTTTTATTGTGGTCAGCGTGTCGCTGAAAGCAAAACTTTCTTCCACTGAGTTGTTTACGTTAATCATGGATGTACGGCGGCGCGTGGAAACGGACGATACAGGATGCAAACTGAGTGCAAGGCAAGTTTTCTAAGCGACCCGCCCAGAAAGCCCTTCGGTTGACCTTCTTCCAGATTTTTGTTGTCTCTCCTTCTGCCAATGCCGGAAACAACTGCCCACGTCCTTGCACAAGGTGGTGCTCTGGGGATACGCAGAGGGAGTGAAGTTTCCGATGACGACCGCCGTTCCCTTGCCCGCCGTTCCCTTGCGAGAAGCCCTTCACCATTATCTGGCCCAAGTCATCCGACGCGTGGTGACATTGAGCGAACTGTACCTCCTCTGGAGACATCCTACGACGGGCCGGGCCGGATAAACGCAATCCCGATCGAAAGCCCAACGCCCCGTCGCACAGCCTTCCCCACACCCCTGTCTTCTCACACGTATGAATCAGACCTCAGCTCTCGTGCTTCGCAGTCGCCGACGAATTCTTTCGTGCCCAATCCCCGACATGCAGTGTCCGAGGGCACGTCGAATTTGCTCGCCACATCACCCAGTTCTCTGAACATCGACCCTCAGTTCACCGCGTTACTCGCACAGAGTCGCTGCTATCTATCGGGACCGGACTTTGCCCATGCGCTCCACTGCGCGCTCGATCGTGCGACCGAGGTATTGATGGATGGTCTTCGTGCGCGTGTCTTCGTTGACACTACCAGCGCTGTGGATGCGCCGAACGAGGCGCAAACCCGATCGAGCACGGAAGATCTCGATGGAAGCATCAGCTCTGAGAAAAAGGATGAAATAAAGATTCGCCTGGCTGGATTGCTACCCGGTCTCTCAAGGTGGTGTCAACTAGCGCTCAATGCGACGCCAAACGAGTTGGTTGATGTAAGGCGGAATCGATATTTTTCTTGCGTTACACTTATTCCTTTTGAAAAATACTAGAATATCATGGCAGTGAAGGAGGTCAATGCCTTGGAGGCTATCATCATCTCAGACTACGAGGACCGTTTTCCTCCCATTTCATGACTGTGACATCGGATTGTAGTTGATGTTACGCTTGAAACCAAAGACGCCATTTCTTTTTCTCTGGGATGTGGGGCTGACAGAAATTAGCTGATCAAGGAGATGTATGTATGGTCAGACTTGGCGGAGTGAGATTAGTAACGTGACGCACCAAGTCGAATATCGCAAGCCGACTACGCGTTTATCACTCGCCTGACTTTTGCAGTGCTAGCGCCGAGGTTTGGAGTTCGTGAAAGTGGCAGTGGTGTCCACGACTACCTTGAATGCTCGCAACGTGATTCTTGCCATCGAGTTCCGTGTAACACGAGTTGTTGACTATCATGATGGTACAAAGCGCCTGGCAAGTGCACTCATGCCCTGGAGGGAAAGAGTTCTCTGACTGCCGTTAAGTAATTATTTGACTTGTAGAAGTTGTTTAAATTACATCTGGCGCTTCTGTGTCTGCTCGCCGCTACTTGTTAGAGGGTCTCTTAAATGTGCAAAGTAACAAAGTGAAATCATTGTGAGCCTTCTCACAAAGGGAAAGCATGGTTGACCTTCCTGGTTGCACAATACCATCACCAGATCCATTTATACGACGCCGTGTTTCGTCCTTGCTCAGCTTTCCTCTTCCATCACCCTGAGTTAGCGAGGATGTATTGTAATAGCGCCTGAGTCACACAGAGCACCCTCCGTGGGCAGGTGGCTGACATAGCTACCTTGTGCGATCGCAACAATACACATCGATCACGTCCGTCGGCCCCGCAGGAACAGTCCTGGATGTAAATCATCGATCAGCGTCGGATTGAGGCTCGGGCTTACATCAATGTCTGACCACGGTGCTGTTACGATCATACTTATGAAAGGTGGCGAACACGAAGGACTAGAGCATAACGGGGAGATATTGATGGAGGAGGAGAACGTTGATGGTGTTCCATGGAGGTGTCTGATTCAGCGTTTGCCTTGCTGCAGCGTGGTGTATTTATACGCGGTCACCACAAAAGCTGGATTGTGGCGATCAAGCCTCAGCATTCCAGGTCCGAGTACGAATGTTCGCTAGAGCGAACATGCTACCGCACATCCTGGCATTACAGTGTAAATGTCCAGCATCGGAATCAAAAATGCATATACTGTAGCGCGTGGGAGGTGAGTGGGCGTATAGACGATAGAGGAAATAACTTGAATCTACGGTGATGTAGTAAACGGATGGGCAGACGGAATTCCCGCGTGACATGATCAGGAAGAGGGCAAGGTGGAATGGAATTCGGGCCCTACACCAGTGTAGCTTAGTTGCCAGACATCAGTGTTCTACCGCGAGACGCCGTCCACCGTACAGCCGGTTAACGACAGCACTTCGGCGAAGGATTTCGAACTCCTTGGAAGCCTCGTTGTACGCAAACAAAAGTCGAGCAGGATTCTTCTCTGCCTTTGAAATGCTCGTCAGCCTCGTCGCAAGCTGCAAAGAGAACGGTAGCAACCCACCTGCATGCCACGGAATGTGTCCTTCGTCCTCCGCAGAAAATAATGACGGAAGTTGTAGGAGCTAAACGACCGTGCTGCACGAAGAGTAGAGCTGTAGAGGCTGAGGATTGCTCGGGGCGATGGTGGGATAACCATTCAAAGTGCGTCGGACTTGCAAACCGACCGGTCTCGGAGGTTTCGGAGAAAACGCACTTGGCGGAATGACCATCGGCACTGCAGCGACTCGGACGTGTGCTCGGGACTGTCGTGCATCGCGTCGAGTACGACCAAGACAGCGATGAAGTATATTTCCACACGCAGACATCGGGTCGAGCAGTCCTCTGAGGACATAAAGGCCTTTTGCTACTCTGCATCGCGCTGGGCTGATAACGTCGGATTTTTGACAGGTCGTCTTCGCCGGCCTCGCCCCAGACGGTGGACTCTACATCCCAAACGATATTCCGAGTCTTCCTTCAAAATGACGATCGGACTGGGAGAGTCTCTCCTACCAACAACTCTCCGTCAATATCATTTTTCCCGATGAGATTCCTCCCGCCGATCTCGCATCTCGCATCGCTTGTGAGCAGGATGTATGGTCGACTCCCTCTTAACACATACCTCACATAAGCCATACTCCCTTGTAACCCATAATTCTTGGGTATCCCAAGTTCTTAGCTATCACTATATGGGCTCCCTGGTACCCATACTCCCTTAAAAGACATACTTTTGTGTCTATTCCAAGGGATATGTGTTAAGAGGGAGTCGACTGTAAACCGTCGGTCCGTCTGCATTTCGGGTACGCGTACAGAATAAAGAAGGCACAGAGTAAGATTCAGATCGATCCAAGTTCCCGCTTGCCGTCTACCCTGACCAGTTTGACCACAGAGAGGAAAAAAGAACCAATTAAAATCGTATGCTACTAGCTTGATCCTAGAGTATGATAAATGGAATAAGGGTGCGGGATCGGGTGGAGGGAAACTGAGGGATGCATGTGATCTGGGAGAAGGAATCAGTGAAGAACAGAAAGGGAGTGAGAGGCAGAGGTGGGAAGCGCACCGTCAACACCGCTTCCTTGGCTTGCCAATGAGGTAGGGCGGGCGTGAGGGCTGGGTTGAACGAAATTGCATCTCGAGAAAAGTACACAGGGGGACTGGGCAAGAACGGGCTGTCCCCTGCTACCAGAGACGAGAGAAGCCCACACTCGCATCGACTGGACAGAGTTCAATGCCGTTGGGGCGATGCCTGTACTCCCCGTTGACAGAGGATGTGTCTGTGGCGTTCGGCGTCGTCTCGAGTGTGTTCAAGGGCAAGGATGGACAAGGACGGGAGTGAGGGCGAATGGGCACGGGGATATGGGTGGGACGAGGATGTAGAGTGCTGAGGGTGAGACAGTGCACACGCAC